>CAUYON010211225.1:0-12196 GCA_963573935.1 Arctocebus calabarensis | reverse complement strand
GGCATCACAGCTCACAGCAACCTCCAATTCCTGGGCTCAAGCGAGTCTCCTGCCTCCGCCTCCCAAGTAGCTGGGACTACAGGTGCCCACCACAATGCCTTGCAGCCGTCGTTGTTGTTTGGCGGGCCTGGGCTGGATTTGAACCCGCCATCTCAGGTGTACGTAGCTGGCGCCTTAGCCCGTTGAGCCACAGGCGCCAAGCCTCGGCAATTTTTTTTGTTACACTTTGGCTGGGGGCTGCGTTTGAACCTGCTACCTGGGTAGATGTGGCCAGCACCATACTCACTGAGCCACCTTCATTCATGTTTTAATGAAAGATATCCCACAGGGCTACTGCAGAGTGGTTTACAGCTATTTGATGACAACCAATTACAGATTCCTTTCTTCCTTCTCCACTCCCACTTCTTTAGTTGACTAGCCTTAAAAAATTGAAATAAAATAAAATAAAATAAAAAGTAAATCCCCTTTTTACCTGATGTTCTGTTTTCTAATGCTACATAACAAACCACTGTAAAATTTAGTGGCGAAAAATCATCATTTTTTGCTTTGTTCACAATTTTGTCGGTCAGAAATTCAAGAAGAGTTTGTCTGGGTGGTTTATCTCTAATGAACATGATGTCAGCAAAAGTGGCAGGACCAGAGGATCCACTTCCACTGTGGCTTCATTACTCTGTCTGTCTCTCTCTCCGTCTCCCTCTCCCCTTCTCTCATCCTCCCACTAATTGATAATTGTCACTTTGGAAGGGGGAGAAAACAGAGTCTTACTCTTTAGCCGTGGGCTGGAGTACAGTGGTATCATGATATAGCTCACAGCAACCTCAAATTTTTCCTACTTCAGCCTCCAGAGTTATAGCTGGGACTGTAAGAGAATGCTGTGATGTTCAGCTAATTTTTCTGTTTTTAGTAGGGATTGCATATCACTCTTGCTCAGATTGGTTTCAAACCCCTGACCTCAAGAAATCCTTCTGCCGTGGCTTCCCACACTGCTGGGATTACAGGAGTGAGCCGAGCCACTGTGCCTGGCCTCTCCTACACATATCTCTGCATTCCATTCTTCAAATTCCAACTCCTATAAAGGATGTTATCGGTTGGGAAACTACCTGTTATTGCTTAATCTACTCTCTAGCTGGTTTAGAAAGTTCCTCCCACACTATCTACATGTATTATGAAATCCAAATAGCCACACCAGCTTATTACTTTCTCCTCTACTTAATAGGTGTCTGTTTTCTACCAGTAGTACAGTATCCATAGTTTCTGCCCTTTGGTATGGCATAGTTGAAAAAATAAATAAGTAAATTATAAAGTATAAGCTTTTTCGGGGCAAGGATTAGATCTGCACTTTTATATTTGAGACATAACTTCTAGTCTCTTTATTCCACACCCTTAATAATTATCATATGTAGCTTGTTGCCCGTAGCTCAGTAGTTAGGGTGCCAGCCACATACACTGGGGCTAGCAGGTTCAAACTTGGCCTGGGCCTGCTAAAAACAACAATGACAACTGCAACCAAAAATTTTAAAAAATGACCATGTGTTATGGTGGGCACCTGTAGTCCCAGCTACTCGGGAGGCTGAGGCAAGAGAATCGCTTAAGCCCAAGAGCTGGAGGTTGCTGTGAGCAGTGTGACGCCACGGCACTCTACTCAGGGCTTGATAAAGTGAGACTCTGTCTCTACAAAAAAAAAAAAAAAAATAGAAAAGTTAGCTAATATTGTGACTGGTATCTGTAGTCACAGCAGGTAGATTGCTTTGACCCAGGAGTTTGAGGTTGCATTGACCTGGGCTGACACAATGGCTCTCCAGCCTGGGGCAACAGAGTAAGACTCTGCTTCAACCAAAAAAAAAGAAAGAAAGAAAAATTGAACCTCAAACTATACTCTTTCTATATACAAAAAATGAGTAAGGCTTGGCGCCTGTGGCTCAATTGGCTAAGGTGCCAGCCACGTACACCTGAGCTTACAAGTTCGAATCCAGCCTGGGCCCGCCAAACAACAATGACGGCTGCAACCAAAAAAAAAAATGGCCGGGTGTTGTGGCGGGTGTCTGTAGTCCCAGCTACTTGAGAGGCAGAGGCAAGAGAATCGCCTAAGCCCAGGAGCTGGAGGTTGCTGTGAGCTGTGATGCCACAGCACTCTATCCAGGGTGACAACTTGAGGCTCTGTCTCGAAAAAAAAAAAAAAACGAAAAAAAAAGAGTAAAAGTGGATCAAAGACCAGCGAACTTAACAGTGTAAAATTTAAAATTCCTGCACACTGGAGAAATTTTTTTCTGTTTTGGATTAAGGAAAGGTTTCTTATATGTAACATTAAAACCACAATCCGTAAAAAAGCAAATACGTAAATATGTGACTACTCTTCAAAAGAAGTCAGTAAGCCAGATGTGGTGATTCGAGTCTGTAATCTTAGCTACTTGGGAGGCTGGGGTCAGAGGATTGCTTGAGTTCTAAAGTTGGAAACCAACCTGAGCAACATAGCGATGCCAGCACATCTCAGAAAAGCAAAAAGGTTGCCATTAAGAGAATATAAAGATTGGTGGCACCTGTATCTCAAGCGGCTAAGGCACTAGCCACATACGCAGAGCTTTTGGGTTCGAATCCGGCCCGGGCCTGCCAAACAATGACAACTACAACCGAGGAATAGCTGGGCGTTGTGGCGCCTGTAGTCCCAGCTACTTGGGAGGCTGAAGCAAGAGCATCGCTTAAGCCCAGGAGTTGGAGGTTGCTGTGAACTGTGACACCACAGCACTCTACCCAGGGCGATAGCTTGAGGCTCTGTCTCAAAAAAAAAAAGAGAGAGAATACAGAGATAAACCACAAACTGGGAGAAGACATTTGCAAAGCATATATCAGACAAAGGATTCATATCCAGAATTTATTTTCGTTTATTTATTTATTTATTTATTTATTTTTTGAGATGAGCCTCAAGCTGTCACCCTGGGTAGAGTGCCATAGCATCACAGCTCACAGCAACCTCCAATTCCTGGGCTTAAGTGAGTCTCCTGCCTCCGACTACAGGCACCTGCCACAACGCCCGGCCATCTTTTGGTTGCAGCCATCATTGTTGTTTGGCAGGCCGGGCTGGATTCGAACCCGCCAGCTCACGTGTGCATGGCTGGCGCCTTAGCCTGTTGAGCCACAGGTGCCGAGCCCATATCCAGAATTTAAAATGAACTCTCCAAACTATATTTCAATCAAATGAGGTCTCCAGGGTGGGGTGGAAGAGGACCCTACCATTTTAAAAGTGGCTGAAAGATACATTATTGCTATGAGAGTAGTTTTTAGTGATCTCACCATCAATATGTGAAATAATCCATATGTTGGCTGGCTCAATTTGGCCATTTACCAATGATACGTATTTCAAAATATCAGACATGTAATAATCTTAGTGAATCCCAAAGTAAGTATGTTGTGTGAATAAAAGCAGATTACTCACTGTATTATGTGTAATTCCCACTTGGGTAAAACGTTTTAAAACGCAAACTAATCTAAGTGACAGAACAGATAGGTGGTTATCTAGGGATAGAGGAGGGCAGTTAAGGGGAGAAGAGAAAGTTTACAAAGGGATCCTCAATGATTTTTTAAAGAGACAAGAAGGATTCTGGGACCATAGTGTTTGAGAACCTCTGCCCTATACAGTTGGAAGGCCCTTAGACAGGCTTGTTGGACAATGCCTGCCTAATATAATATGAAAAGTATTGTGCAGGGCAGCACCTGTGGCTCAGTGAGTAGGGCGCCGGCCCCATATACCGAAGGTGGCGGGTTCAAACCCGGCCTCAGCCGAACTGCAAAAAAAAAAAAAAAAATAGCCGGGCGTTGTGGCGGGCGCCTGTGGTCCCAGCTACTCGGGAGACTGAGGCAAGAGAATCGCCTAAGCCCAGGAGTTGGAGGTTGCTGTGAGCTGTGTGACACCACAGCACTCTACTGAGGGTGATAAAGTGAGACTCTGTCTCTACAAAAAAAAAAAAAAAAGTATTGTGCAAGTAATCTCATAGTGTATTAAATGCTACCATCCCCCCAAAAACGTTTTGAATATTTATAAAATTATTGAATAAGTATATTGCTTCCATAAGGTGACTAGAGAACAGTGCTAATAGGCTTGGAATTTTAGCTAAAAAAATAAATAATTCTACTTTTTTTTGGCAGTTTTTGGTCAGGACCGGTTTGAACCTGCCACCTTCCGTATATGGGGTCGGTTGCCCTACTCCTTTGAGCCACAGGTGCCACCCTAATTCTACCTCTTTACAGAGGAATAAATTGTTGGTTAAGTCTTAGTATATTTAGTATAAACATGAATCTCATTATTATAGGTATGCCTTTGTTTTGTTTTGTTTGTTTTGGGTTTTTTTTGTAGAGACAGAGTCTCACTTTGTCGCCCTCTGTAGAGTGAAGTGGCATCACAGCTCACAGCAACCTCCAACTCTTGGGCTTTGGTGATTCTCTTACCTCAGCCTCCCCAGTAGCTGGGAGTACAGGCGCCTGCCACAATGCCCAGCTATTTTTTTGTGTTTAGCAGGCCAGAGTTGGGTTCCAACCCACCAGCCCTGGTGCATGTGGCCGGCACCCTACCCTCTTGAGTTGTGGATGCCACCAAAAGTGATTCAACTTTAAAATGAGCTCTTTGTGGAGGAGGATTTGGGAATGTTCATAGTGACTTCAGGCACAGTGTAGGGCTTGCTCTGTGCTCCTGGTGTCAGGAATCTGGCAAGCTGAAAAGGAGGGAGAGACTTTGTTAGGAGGAACTCAGGCACCTAGGTGGTGAGGATTCCAACAGTGAGAACAGCATTTCTTTTCTTTTCTTTTCTTTCTTTCTTTTTTTTTTTTTTTGGAGACAGAGTTTCACTTTATCACCCTCAGTAGAGTGCAGTGGTTTCACAACTCACAGCAACCTACAATTCCTGGGCTTAGGCAATTCTCTTGCCTTAGCCTCCCAAGTCACTGGGACTACAGGCACCTGCCCCAATGCCTGGCTATTTTTTGTTACAGTTTGGCCAGGGCCGGATTCAAACTCACCACCCTCCATATTTGGGGCCGGTGCCCTACCCACTGAGTCATAGGCGCCACCTAAGAAGAAAAGCTTTTCAGAAAATGCAACTACTGAGAAGAGAGCAAAGGGACAAATACATGAAGTTTCAGGATTGTTTAGGGAACAGCAAGAGATTTAGTAAATAGGGCATGGAGATTGGAAGAATGCGTAAGGAAAGATTAAACTAGAAAGGAGGGCCTTCCTGCCATATTGAGAACTTTAAGCTTCATTGTGTAGTAGGGAGCAGAGATTGCATGTGTATTTTAGGAAGACAACCCTGCAAAGTTGTAAGGAGCCCTGAGAGAGAAAGTTTAGAAGCAGATCTTCTTCTAGTTAAGAGGGCTTAAATGAGGTAATCAGAGGCAGATCTGATGGAGATTGTTCCTGATTAGAGAGAAAGGGGGAAACTGCCTAGTATTGGGGAGTTAGGGGTGAGCGGAGGTAGTGATCATCTGAGGTAGGGAATTGTGGATGAAGAGCAAGTAGTTAGGGACCAGAAGGTAAGGGTGAACTTTTCATTTTCTTTTTTTTTTTTTTTGAGACAGCCTCAAGCTATCACCCTGTATAGAGTGCTGTGGCATTACAGCTCACAGCAACCTCTAATTCCTGGGCTCAAGTGAGTCTCTTGCCTCCGCCTCCCAAGGAGCTGGGACTACAGGCGTCTGCCACAACGCCCAGCCATTTATTTATTTATTTATTTATTTATTGGTTGCAGCTGTCATTGTTGTTTGGCGGGTCCGGGCTGGATTCCAACCCACCATCTCAGATGTACGTGGCTGGCGCCCTAGCCCGTTGAGCCACAGGCGCCGAGCCAGAACTTTTCATTTTCTTAAGGATGTATTTTGATGACCAGAAGCTTTTAATTTAATTTAATTTAATTAATTCTTTTTTTTTTTTTTTTTTTTTTTTTGAGACAGAGTCTCAAGCTGTCACCTTGGGTAGGCTGTTGTGGTATCACAGCTCACAGCAACCTCCAACTCTTGGGCTTAAGTGATTCTCTTGCTCCTGCCACAATAAAATTTTATTTTATTTAAAAATTTTCTCCCTTCTTTAGACATCATTGACCCTGCAATCCTGCGCCCAGGCCGGCTGGATAAAACACTCTTTGTGGGTTTACCACCTCCAGCAGATCGTCTCGCCATCTTAAAAACTGTCACGAAAGTGAGTAAAAGAAGTGATAGATTTTTGTATATGTTTCTCTTGTCTTTAATAGAGGCAGTTATAACAGGTAGTTCTAAAAGGATGACTACTTTCTGTTCTGTAGCTTTAGATATTTGCTCAACATATCTCACAAAGGGAAGATGAACTGTTTTTGATAATTGAAGAGATCCTTCATTCTCATTTTTATTTGTATAAAATAAAGGTAAGCTACCCTGGGTGAGATGGCTCATGCCTGTAATCCTAGCACTTTGGGAGGACAAGCAGGAGGATCACTTGAGGCTAGGAGTATAAGACCAGCAAGAGCAAGACCCAGTCTCTGCAAAAAATTAGCTGAGCATGGTGATAGCACCTATAGTCCCAGCTTCTCTGGAGGCGGAGGCAGGAGAATCACTTGAGCTCAGGAGTTTGAGGTTACAGTAAGCTATCGGGTTTTTTTGTTGTTGGAGACAGAGCCTCAAGCTATCGTCCTGGGTAGAGTGCTGTGGCATCACAGCTCACAGCAACCTCAAACTCCTGGGCTTAAGCGATTCTCTTGCCTCAGTCTTCCAAGTAGCTGGGACTATAGGCACCTGCCACAACGCCCAGCTATTTTTTGGTTGCAGCTGTCATTGTTGTTTGGCAGGCCCAGGCTGGATTTGAACCCACCAGCTCAGGTGTATGTGGCTGGCACCTTAGCTGCTTGAGCCACAGGCGCCTGAGCTTTTTTTTTTTTTTTTTTTTTTTTTTTTTTGAGACAAACTCAAGCTGTCACCCTGGACAGAGTGCTATGACATCACAGCTCACAGCAACCTCCAATTCCTGGGTTCAAGCAAGTCTCCTGCCTCTGCCTCCCAAGTAGCTGGGACTACAGGCGCCTGCCACAACACCTGGCAATTTTTTTTTTTTATTGGTTGCAGCCATCGTTGTTTGGTGGGCCTGGGCTGGATTCAAACCTGCCAGCTCAGGTGTACATGGCTGGCGCCTTAGCCCGTTAAGCCACAGGTGCCAAGCCTCCCCCCCCTTTTTTTTTAGACAGAGTCTTAGTTTGTTGCCCTTGGTAGAGTGCTGTGGTGTCATAGCTCACAGCAACCTCCAGCTCTTGAGCTTAGGGGATTCTCTTGCCTCAGCCTTCCAAGTTTCTGGGACTACAGGAGCCTGCCACGGCATGCAGCTATTGTTGTTGTTGTTGAAGTTTGGCCGGGGCTGGGTTTGAACCTGCCACCCTTGGTATATGGGGCTGATACCTTACTCACTGAGCCACAGGCACCGTCCCAGTAAGCTATCTTCACTACACTCTAACCTAGGCTGCAGAGTGAGACCCAATCTCAAAAAAATGAAAATAAAAGTAAGCTAAATCAGAGATGTTTGGAGTTAAATTCTCAACTAACATATTTGAGATATTACTCTAATCACATTTTCTATTCTTTTAGATCTTTAATTATTACTTTAGAATTGCTCTCAGGTTATACCTGAAATAATATAGAAAGTTTTGGAGATTAAAAGAAGTAGATATAGGGCGGCTCCTGTGGCTCAGCGAGTAGGGCGCCGGCCCCATATACCGAAGGTGGCGGGTTCAAGCCCAGCCTCGGCCGAACTGCAAAACAAAAAAATAGCCGGGCGCTGTGGCGGGCGCCTATAGTCCCAGCTACTCGGGAGGCTGAGGCAAGAGAATCGCTTAAGCCCAAGAGCTGGAGGTTGGTGTGAGCAGTGCGATGCCACGGCACTCTACCCAGGGCGATAAAGTTAGATTCTGTCTCTAAAAAAAAAAAAAAAAAAAAAGAAGTAGATATAGTAAATTTCTCAAAAAAAAAATTGAGTTTTGAAACCACCGTGTTGAACTCTGTCCTCCATGTTGGTGTATGCCAACTTTTAAAATGACTCTGCCTGGCTTGGTGCCCATAGCACAGTGGTTACAGTGCCAGCACATACACCGAGGCTGGTGGGTTCAAACCCGGCCCGGGCCAGCTAGACAACAATGACAACTGCAACAAAAAAATAGCCGGGCATTATGGTGGGTGCCTGTAGTCCCAGCTACTTGGGAGGCTGAGGTAGGAGAATTACTTGCACCCAGGAGTTTGAGATTGCTGTGAGCTATGATGCCACCGCACTCTACCAAGGGCAACATAGTGAGACTGTCTCAAAGAAGAGAAAAAGAGTGGCACCTGTGGCTCAGTGGGTAGGGCGCCAGCCCCATATATCAAGGATAGTGGGTTCGAATCGGCCTGGCCAAACTGCAGAAAAAAATAGCCGGGCATTGTGTCGGGCGCCTATAGTCCCAGCTACTTGGGAGGTTGAGGCAAGAAAATTGCCTAAGCCCAGGAGTTGTAGGTTGCTATAAGCTGTGACGTTGCGGCACTCTACCAAGGGCAACAAAGTGAGATTCTGTCTAAAAAAAAAAAAAAAAGAAGAGGAGAATAAAATAAAATAAAATAAAATGACTCTGCCTATAATCCTAGCACTTTGAAAGGCCAAGGCAAGAGGATTGCTTGAGATCAGGAGTTCAAGGCCAGTCTGTGCAAAAGTGAGACCCTGTCTCTATAAAAAATAAGGTTAACCGGGCATGGTGGCGTGTGCCTATAGTCTTAGCTACTCAGGAGGCTGAGGTAGGAAGATCCCTTGAACTCAGAAGCTTAAGGTTGCCATGAGATATGATGCCATGACTCTCTAGCCTGGGCAACAAAGTGAGACTCTGTCAATCAGTCAGTCAATCAATCAATAGTAAGTAAATAGCAATAAGTAAATAAGTAAAATCTGAAACAAAGAAAAAAGTGTAAACACTAGCAAAAACATAACATTTAGAATAAATCTCATCCCGGCTCGGCGCCTGTGGCTCAACGGGCTAAGGCGCCAGCCACGTACACCTAAGCTGGTGTGTTTGAATCCAGCCCGTGCCCACCAAACAACAATGGTGGCTACAATCAAAAAATGGCCGGGCGTTGTGGCAGGTGCCTGTAGTCCCAGCTACTTGGGAGGCGGAGGCAAGAGACTCGCTTGAGCCCAGGAATTAGAGGTTGCTGTGAGCTGTGATGCCACTGCACTCTATCCAAAGTGACAGCTTGAGGCCCTGTCTCAAAAAAAAAAAAAAAAAAGAATAAATCTCATCCCAAACCTCTCTGTACAGTATGCATTGATAGTTGATAGATATATGATATAAAAATAAAAGAACAAAAAATAAATAAAATAAATTTTTAAAAAATGATAGTTGATAGATGTTCAGTAGTTGGCAGAGTGAATCAGAAGGAGGGGGAATACACTTGGATACAATAGTTAATTAAAGTTTATTGTATTTGAAATTTAAAAGAAAACAAAACTAAAGGAAGCATTAAATATACAAGTATACATTTCATTTTAGATGGCATCAGTTTCATAGATAAGATAATTATCATTCTTGTATATACTTCTTCTAGTGCACAGTTTGTGTTCTTTGTATGTCTTCTTTGTCCAGTTTCATCACATAAATGTTTACATTTTACTACATTTATGTGAATGTAATCACATAAATAATTTTTTTTTTTTTTTTTTCAGACAGAGTCTCACTTTGTCTCTGTGAGGTCCTAGCTCACAGCAACCTCAAACTCGGGCTCAAGCAATCCTCTTGTCTGAGCTCCTGGGTAGCTAGGCTATTGGCTCCCGACTAGTTTTTTTATTTTTAGTAGAGATGGGGTCTCGCTCTTGCTCAGGCTATAATCATAATCTTATTTTCATATTTAAGTAGATATAGTGCTCACAGCAGTACTTTCACCATGACTTTTATATATTTTCTAGTTTCTTTATTACTCTGTTTTCTGTGCTTCATTGTGTAGTAGGGAGCAGTTGAGAGAGATTGCATGTGTAATTTAGATTTATTCTACTTACAGCTTATTCCTTGAATTCTTTTCATGATTAAGAAAAGAATGTCATCTTTGTACTTGAATGGCAAGTTACCAGGGAATAATTTTTTCCTGGATCAGTCAATCTTTCCTCTCGTCTTTTTAGAAATTGCAACATGAATAACACTCAATTTATCTCTGAAGATATCTAAGACCAATCTGATCTTTCTCTTCCCCTTTCTCTTCCCCTTGATAGATGACAGACCTTTTCTGCTTGAACCCCTGATATGTTCTTCGAATTTTGACATCTGAAGTAAGATATCCAGTATTTTTTTTTTTTTTTTTTTTTTTTTTTTTGAGACAGAGCCTCAAGCTGTCACCCTGGATAGAGTGCTGTGGCATCACAGCTCACAGCAACCTCCAATTTCTGGGCTCAAGTGAGTCTCTTGCCTCCGCCTCCCAAGTAGCTAGAGACTATAGGTGCCCACCACCACGCCTGTCTGTTTTTCTTGGATGCAGCCATCATTGTTGTTTGGCACGCCCAGGCTGGATTCGAACCCGCCAGCTCAGGTGTACGTGGCTGGCAGTTTACCCCATTGAGCCACAGGTGCGAGCCCAGTATTTTTTTTTTTTTAATTTTTATTTATTTATTTATTGGAGACAGAGCCTCAAGCTGTCACCCTGGATAGAATGTAGTGGTATCACAGCTCACAGCAACCTCCAATTCCTGGGCTAAAGCGAGTCTCTTGCCTCCCCCTCCCAAGTAGCTGGGACTACTGGCGCCTGCCACAATGCCTGGCCGTTTTCTTTTTGGTTGCAGCCTCATTGTTGTTTGGCAGACCTGGGCTGGGTTCGAACCCGGGAGCTCAGGTATACGTGGCTGGCGCCTTAGCCCATTGAGCCACAGGCGCCGAGCCAATTTTTTTTTTTGCAGTTTTTGGCTAAGGCTGGGTTTGACCTACCACCTCCGGCATATGGGGCTGGCACCCTACTCCTTTGAGCCACAGGCGCCGCCCAATATCCAGGATTTTTTGTTGTTGTTGCTATGGTGATGGTAGTAATATTCTGTGAATATTGTAGAGTTAAAATCTGATGTACCTTCTTATTCTGTACATTGCTTCTTCATTCTGTGTTGTGTTTGAGTGCTTTTTTGATTTATTTTGAATTTCTTTCTCCAAAATCACCAATTCTTATATAGGATCCCCGTAATTCCCTACATCTATTGTCTAAATGCTTTATTTTTTGTCTTTCCTATTATAGGTATTATGATTGACTTAAGTCTCTCTTCTCTATTTTCATTTCTTCCTTTCATTTTCATGCTTCTCTCTTTTCGTCTTAAGGGCTACTCCCTCCATACCTTCTCTTTATCTTATAAACTGAAAGAGTTGGCTCGACGCCCATAGCTCAGTGCACCAGCCACATACGCCAGGGCTGATGGGTTTCAACCTGGCCTGGGCCTGCCAAACAGTGACAACTATGACAAAAAAATAGCCGGGTGTTGTGGTGGGCACATGTAGTCCCAGCTACTTGGGAGGCTGAAGCAAGAGAATCACTTATGCCCAAGAGTTTGAAGTTGCTGTGAGCTGTGACACCAGGGCACTCATCCGAGGGCAAGATAGTAAGACTCTGTCTGTAAATAAATAAATAAATAAATAAAAATAAAATTTAAAAACTGAATGAGTTCTCTCATCCCACTTCTCACTGTACCTGGAACTAGTTTTTCTACCTTTCATACATTACAATTGGAGGTTATTTGCTTTGGATCCACATTTTTGCCGTCTTGGGACAGGAAAGGGAGCTAAACGAGTGCTGTTAACCTTCCTGAAGATGCAATATCTTTTACCTGGACCCATTTTCTCCATCTAGGGCATAGCTCACTCCCAAGGGATTGTGACCCACTTTTGTGACCCACAGCTCCCTGGAAAATGGCATGCTTTGGCAATTTTTCCTGATTTTCTGAAATCCCTTAATGGCATGTCTGAGAGTTTTTCTTTAACTCTTTCCAGGAATATCTTCTCAGGCAGTTTCTGTCCAGATTGAAATATTAATGGACATTCACAAGATTTCTTTGTTTCTTTTTTTTTTGTTTTGAGACAGAGCCTCAAGCTGTCACCCTGGATAGAGTGCTGTGGCATCACAGCTCACAGCAACCTCCAATTCCTGGGCTCAAGTGAGTCTCCTGCCTCCGCCTCCCAAGTAGCTGGGATGACAGGCGCCCGCCACAACG
>CAUYON010211224.1:0-10338 GCA_963573935.1 Arctocebus calabarensis | reverse complement strand
GGGAGTTCCCTCATTGTGTAGGGAGTTCCCGCACTGGGCAGGGAGTTCCCACACCAGCAGGGATTTCCCGCACTGGGCAGGGAGTTCCCACACTGAGCAGGGAGTTCCCTCATTGTGTAGGGAGTTCCCGCACTGGGCAGGGAGTTCCCACACCAGCAGGGATTTCCCGCACTGGGCAGGGAGTTCCCACACTGAGCTGGGAGTTCCCTCTTTGGGTAGGGAGTTCCCGCACCAGGCAGGGATTTCCCCGCACAGGGCATAGAGTTCCCACACTGGGCAGGGAGTTCCCACACTGGGCAGGGAGTTCCCACACTGAGCTGGGAGTTCCCTCTTTGGGCAGGGAGTTCCCACACTGGGCAGGGAGTTCCCTCATTGGGTAAGGAGTTCCTGCACCAGACAGGGATTTCCCGCACAGGGTGTGGAGTTCCCGCACTGGGCAACTCTAGTCAACTACTCTTCCCTGAAGGGAAAGGAAGGGTTCCACTTAATCATTTATAGCATAAGAAAATATAATATTATCTGAAATTTTAAACGTTCTTTACTTCCATTTCTTTAGTTTAAGAATAGGTCATTTTAATTATAAACATTCTTTTAATTAGGTAGAAACTCTTTGCTTCACTGTTAATTTTAAACCAAAATCATAGCAACCTTATATACTTTGTATATTTTTATTGTAGATTTTGTTTGTCTTATTTATCTAGACTATATATCCCTTTTAAAATCTCATATGTGTTGAAAATTTTTTTAGAGATAATTGTAGATTCGCATTCTATTGTAAGCGATCATACCAAGCGACCCTGAAATGGCAGGCGGCCCCTGTCAACCCTTCCTTCCGCTTCTTCAAATGACAACATTCTGTACAGCAATAACACAACAGCATAACCAGAAAGGTGACATTAATGAGTCAACATTGCTAAGCTGTTAAGGATGTCACAGTTTAACAGCCAGCCATTTGCACATTTGCACACTCTTATGAGTGCATGTGTGTGTTCTGAGAGAGAGAGATCCCTGGTCACAGTTGATGTGTTAAATAATATTATTTCTTTTCATTACATAGAATATTTTAGCAGTACACACATTCCCACTTTTTATTTCAAAAGCAAACACTTTCAGAGTGATAATTACATAGCTGAGATAGGTAATATACTAGTTTTACTTCTGTAACTAACCTAAAGTCTTGGTGTTGATGTTACAGTGGGATTGTTATTCCTAATTTATGGGGGAATTATCCTCATCCCAAACCAATTATCAGAGCTCCATTTCTGTTCTTTTCACTCCATCCGCGGATTAGGAGAGCTCTGTGTTACTTAAAGTAATTAGAAGACAGGTTTGGCAAATGACTGTCATACATTTTTCTATTCCTAACCTTTGAGAGTGCTAGGTTTTTTTTTGCTAAATTGAACAAAATGATTAAGATACTACTTGCTATTTTGCACATCATAATATATTATTGGTGTTGTTAGTTATAGTGCTGCAAATGAGATTAAAATACATAGAAAGTTAAATCAAATAGATATATGACAATAAAATAAAAATATAGATTTTTCTAAAAATTAATGTAGGAGAGATTTTGAAATGGACTGCTTTAAATCAATCCATTATTTATTTATAGGTTTTTAATCTGCTGGGTTAATTATGTATTGCATTATCCTTACTATCTATTTGGGAGTTATATATTTTGGTGTTATTAAAGCAACTAGAAGGTGCACAATACTTATATTAAATTCTTTTACAAAATGGTAGAAAAAAAACAAACTCTTTTAAAACACCAACACAAACATGATATCAAAATCAGAAAAACATTTTGCAAATGAAAAGCCAATGTCATCCATGAGCATCTATACAAAAATCTTGAATGACATTAGCAAACCAATTCTGCACTCTATGAAACGGAATGCACTTCATTAATTCTAGTAAGAAAGACAAGCCCCCTGGCTCTGTTGTCTAGGTCTTGACGTTGCTAAGAGCTATCCTGGTCATCACAGGGACATTTTGTTTTTCTCCTATTAAACATAAATAATTTCACATCATAGCAACATCAGGCAAGGCCACTGTGTCATCATATTAAATCAATAACCAAAAAAAAATCATTCCGGTATTCTGTTTGACACAGGAAAAAACCCACACACGTGCTTCCCACAAAATTGCCGCATATCCCAAAATTTAGCAGCACACACTTTCCCACTTTTTATTTCAAAAGCAAACACTTTCAGAGTGATAATTACATAGCTGAGATAGGTAATGTACTAGTTTTACTTCTGTGACTAACCTAAAGTTGGTGTTGATGTTACAGTGGGATTGTTATTCCTAATGGCTAATATGGGTCATTGCTGCTGGGTTAGTTCCTCCTACTTCATAGATGAGATTTAATAAAATATCCAGTCATAAAATTATCTTCATGTCCTGAAAGCCTCTAATATCAAAGCTCTGCTTCCCCAAACACTCCTAAAACAATTACTTAATGTGCCAAATTCTGTCAGTTCTGCCAGCTTCTTGCTGAGACGGCCTGTGGCTCTCCATGGCATGTGCTCCCACTTGCAAGAATCAGTCGACCCAAATTGTAATATACAAGCGTCTACGTGGTGGTTTTGGCTGAAGGGCTTTGACATCAGAAATACAAAGATGATTTAACAGCCCCAAATCAACTATTGTAATATCCCCAAATTAACTGATTACAGAGTATAATTTAATGCTTAAAGATAATTAAGAAGAAAGATTATCTTAATACATAAATAAAAGAATTTAATGAAATTCAACATCCACTTATGAATCTTAAAAAATCTTAGTAGATTTTATTTAGTCATTTTTCTTCTTTAGATATACTTCATAAGATAGGAAGACAAGGCAACCTACCTAGTGTTGACAGAAATGAACCACACTCTGAAAAATAATTTAAAGAGGTTTTATTCTGATCAAATTTGAGGACCGTGACCCAGATCTGCACCCGAGAACCCTAGAGCAAGTGCACTGGGAGGGGTCGGCTTACAGTTTGGTTTCATGCATTTTAGGGAGAGAGAAAATACAGGAAAAGTCATACATTAATATATGGGAGGTATACATTGATTTGGCAAAAAAAACGGTGAGACTTTGCGGGGGGGGGTACAGGTTATATAGGTGGGTTTAAAGATTGTTTGGCTGACAACTTGTTGGCAATTGGTTGAATGAGTTAGGCTCAGCCTAATAGATCAGGAGTCGAAGAAAAGGAATGTGGCGTTAAGATAAGGATCTGCTAATCAGAGACAAACTACTAGACATCGGCCCAGACTCAAGTTGCTCCTTGGGTATGTTGAGTACCTGCTCTCTTACATAGCTTTAGGTAAAGAGTCAAAGAGGACATCTTGAAGGGGGGCATGATGAGGCCTGGCAGACCTCTTTATTTTCTTTTATCATCTCAAAGATCAAATACAAGGGAGCTGATCTTCCTCATGGCCTAGCAACTGAGTTCCAGGTATCCCTTGGCCAACAGTGTATCCAGTTAATCACTAGCTAGGGGGAGGCCTTAGGATTTTTTTCAGTAATTCAGTGCACCTAGTTTAATGAAGTTCACATAGAAAAAAATAAAATAAAATAACCCATGGTAAAGTAACATAAAGATGAAATGTATAAAGTTGTGTGTGTGTGTGTGTGTGTTTGTGTGAGTAAAAGACCAAGGAAGGAATGTCTCCCCAAAGTACTCCTAGTACACATTGTACTGATCATGCTATCTAATGTGAAAGCAAGAAAAATAAAGTAAAATATTGTTAAGAAATACTGACACACAAAAAGCTAATATAAAAATAATAGAGAAATCCATTGTGTTTTTAAACATAAGTAACAAAGAATTAGTAATTATTTTGAAAAGATAGCTCTGAAAATGGCATTCATCACATTAATTTTACTTTATTTTGACATATTAAGAGAGATCTGAAAGTTACGTATAGTTAATCCTTGCACAACATGGGTTTGAACTTCATAGGTCCACTTGTGAAGTGTTTTAAAAAACACTTTAGAAAATTTCTTGGAAATTTGTGAACAGCTGCATAGCTCAAAAAATGAAAAATTTAGGGTGGCGCCTGTGGCCCAAAGGAGTAGGGCGCCAGCCCCATATGCTGGAGGTGGTGGGTTCAGGGCCAGCCCAGGACAAAAAAAATGCAAAAAAAAAAAATTTAAGAAAAAGGTATATCATGAACACATGAGAGATATGTAAATACTAGTTTATCATGAGCTATCATAAAGTATGTACACATTATAAAAAGCTCATATTTATGATAACATCTGCACAGACTTACAGATGACACACAGCGTCATTCATAGTTGAGGTAAACGAGAACCATTGTAAAGATGCAATATTAAATCGTAACTGCATAAAATTACCAGTAGTACACTGCTACTCTAGAAATGTCCTGGCCACTTACAGTTGCTTTTGCAGTGAACTCAAATGTATCAGCTTAAAACATGTGATGGTATGCATCTCTGTTGAGAGTAGTTCTTCTTTCTAGTAAACTATGTATTAAAAGTAAGAAGTGATTATTTTCCATCATGTTTAATGTAGGACATAAAGATTACAGTCTGACCTTTGTTCTCTGCAGTACATTGGAAGAATAGTCCTGGGTCATGTATTAAATACACAAATACTAACAAAAGCTGATGACCACCAACAACAGAAAGTCAGTACGTGATTTCTACAATATCTGAAACCACAGGTAAGAAAACTAGTCTGGAATAATCCACATGTCCTGACCTGAGGTCTACAGGTCGACACCCAGCAAGCCTCAAGCCCATACCAAGTGCCACTAGTCTGGCATTATTGGACTTTTTTCCTGGATTAGATTTGTTTTATGTTAATTCTTTCCAAATTCAGTTAGATCAGGATTCGGTGCGATGTTATTTTCTTTTTCCAAGAATCAGTCAGTGGTTTCTAAGTTTTATGTGGAAATGCAAAAGCCCAAGAAGAGCAAAGACATTGTGGAGGAAGATTTTAAAAAGGAAAACAGATGCTATGAGCTTTATTATAACGTAGAGTAATTGAGGTTGTGCTGCTGATCCCAAAATAGGCAGGGAGGTAAATAGAGAGAATAGAAGCTGAACAACTAATGTTAGGGCATTTCAGTTACGAAGACTTCAGGTATGCAAACAAGTGGGGAAAGACCGTTTCTTTTTCCAAATGAGGGCTGGGACCATTTTCTGTTCCCACAGGAAAACTATATGAGTCTCTATTTCATGCCACATACAAAAATAGTTCATATCTATTGATACGAGAGGAAAACAAGCATTCCATGAAATAAAGTAAAAGCATAAAATTATTTATCTTAAGTAAGCATACACAAGGATGCAAAATATTGTATCATAAAGACTGTTAAATAAGACTCTATCAAAACGTAAAACTTGTATTCATGAACCGGCTACAGTAGAGAGAAAAGAAAGCAGTGAAGTAGAAATTTGTAATGTGTTAAGCCATAAAACTGCAAACCAATGAAGTAAAATAACAAAAAAGAAAAATAAATAACAGATTTGAAGAGGCACTTTGTGACGGAGGATATTGCTATAGTCAATCAAACATAAAACACTGATGAAAACATTTAAACTGAAAAAATAAAAATTAAGAGTATCAGAATATACCACTGTACACTATACTAAAGTAAGGTCCCTAACGTGGTGATCTTATTTTAGCATAGTTTTCAGTGTTAGAACGTCTAACCAAGAGACCAATGAAGATTTAGAGCAATAAGAATCCTCATATGTTAGAGGCAGTCAGGGCTGTAAATCAGTACAACAACTTTAGAAACTTTCTGCTGTTAACATCTACATTCAATGCATGTATAATCTGTGATAGAGCAATTCCACAGCAATTCCCCCTATTTTATATTTCCAACATAAATCCAATTGATGTGACCAAAAATAATGCAAGTAAGTTAATTATAGAAGTTTTTCATAATCACATTAACTCGGCAAAAACCCAAATGCTCATCAACAGTGGGATAAATAGACAAGTAATGACATATAAATCAAGTGGAAAACTCCCCAGAAATAAAAATGAACCAACTAGAGCTACTTACAAGAACATGACGGATCCTCACCAATATAATATTTATTGAAAGACTCTGGTCACAAAACATTTATTGTATTATTTTATTTTTACCAATTTCAGTAAAGCAATCATAATTTAATGATAGTCTTCAAGATGGATATAAAGACATTTTGTGTGTTTGCAATCTGTCAGAACCAAGGAGAACTTAATCGGATAACCTGATACAATCTAATGCAATTTAAATGCAATTAATCAATTTATTATCAAAATAGTTAAATTTTTGTCTCAATATTATCATGTTATCTCTATAGTCAACCATGGGGATTATGTCACTCGTTTTGAAAGATTGGAAAGGATTTCTGTGCAGGAACGTGTCATTAATTATCAGAATTATCAGGTGTTACTGGAGGTTAGCCTATCCTCATCGCTATGAGCTACATTTCATCAAGGTTATTATTTACAATATACTCCCTTTGACTGGTGGGGATGAGTATAAATCATGAATATAAACTAAACTTGATTTTTTAAATGCAGAACAAGCACATTAATATGTGCAGAGGCCTGGCATTTACTTTACAATCTCCAGGAAAAAGTAGGTCGCTTTCTTGAGTTATCAGTGGTAAAAATAGTACTCAGAGAAATAAAATAAAATGGTAGATTTGAAGTGTTATTTTTTATTTCTTCAAGTTGAAAATAATAAATGCTTTTAAGTCAGAAAAACGAAACTATATTTGACTTGGCCCACTTAAAGGGAAAGAAAGCCTTTTTATTTATTCTTTAATGCAATGAAAGGTACATTTGTAAAGAGATAATATTTCAGCAAATCAACATTATTTATGTTAATTCCAGCTACTAACATTAAGTGCAGAGGAAGGTCGTCTATTTTTCCACATCAGCAGTAATTTCCTAAATTGCTTTTCAATAGTTTAGAATATTTAGTGGTCTATTATTTGTATTCAATTTCATGCAGTTGTATAAAGGCACAATTGAACAAATATATTTTGAACAAACAATTGAACAACACACTTGAACAATATATTTAAAGTATAAACTATAAACAGGGTATTCCTTAGGATAAGACATCCACTAACACAATGGGATCATTGAGCATTTTTCTCAACAGAAAATTCTTAAAGTGTGTTATTAAACTGCACATTATTCTATGGTTAAACTGTATATGCAATGACTAGTAATATTAACCTGCATAAATAAACATTTTAGATAAAAATTTTATATGAGATGGAAATACAGATATCATCAAACTTTATCCTGTGTAGGTTATGATCTGACCCTAAGGTAATTTTGCTTTGAAAGTTTTATTAAAATATTTATTTGGGGCTCTGCGTCTGTAGCTCAGAAGTTAGGGTGCCAGCCACATACACTGGAGCTGGTGGGTTCAAATCCAGCCCAGGTCTGCTAAAATATTGATTTAGTTTCACTTTTTTGGAATTGTCCATTCTACCTAATTTCTCTCACATTATTTTAAGAAAATCATTATCTATAATCACAAATTAAAGCGTTTTGTTAACTGAAATACAATGTTTAATGTCTTTTGTTTGAAAAAAAAATGACTTTCACGAACTTATCTTGAGATACATGTGGAAACAGAGGGTTTTTCCTTACCTCTGGGACAAAGAAAATTACTGAAATTTTGCTTCTAGTTCTATAGGTAGTTCATGCTGTGTATTGCATGCTGAAAAATACTTGAGAATATTTTCTAGGCATGTAAGTGACAATTGAGACCTATTTTCTAAATCTTATTAAAATTCCTGTTGCACAAAAAAATTTTAGAAATGTTGTAAGATTCATGATGAAAAGAGACACATTCTAAATGGTTTATTCCCTTTATATTATTTTTGTTTTTTTCCTTTTTTCAGCAGTCCATTATTAGGTCATCGTAATATATAATGAGTCTTCAGCCTATGTAATTTTTATTTTTTAGAAGAGTTGAAATTTTTATGCATATGCATTCAAAAAAAGCCTGAATAAATGTATTAAACAAAAGAAAAATACTTTTGTTCACTAGCAATAATGCACTAGTATTACAAATTCTTGGTGAAAAGAAATAAAATTAGAGCAAGTCAAGGCTGAAAAAGGAAGCATTTTATTCTTTCTCAGTGCCATGCAAAGTGAATTTGTATTTTAACTTATGTGAGGTGTGACAATTAAGTTTGCAAACTTGCCACCGCATGCGTCCGTGGGTACCACTGCACACACCTCACTAAGGTTTCACAATCTGGTTTATCACTGTCTCACAGCTAACTTATTTAGCATTTTAGGTAAATCTCTGTCTTTCTTCTTATTCACCATCTGATTATGTGTTTCTGCCTATGTCTCTATGCAGCAAGTCTTTCTGCTTATTAAAAGTTGTCACTATGTAATTTTATATTAAAGTATTTATAAATACATTATTACAATTTCCAATTAACGTTTGTAACATTATAATACACCTTTCTTTATTTCTAATTGGTAATAGTGAAATTTGCTGTCTTTTTTTTCTCACATCAAATGTCATTGGGTACCAGGATGAGGCCATCAGGAGTTTCATTCCGGGGACTTGATACTGTGTGCAGTTACTTTACAGCTGTGAGGCTCAGGGACCCACCTTTTACTTCTCCTTCAATCACTCTCCAGTGATCCAATGGCATTTCCTTCTACAGAGTCACATTTTTCATCCGGGCTTGTCAAATATTTTTTAGAAGAAATGTTTGCTTTTCTGAGAGTAATTGAAAACTTCAAGGCTCATGTTTTCAGATATTGAAGGAGTCATCCCCAACATCTACAGCAGACAGAAGTTATAATTCATAACAACACAGTGTTTGAAGGCTGATTTCCTACTGCTGACCTTTTTTAGTTACTAAATTTCCATTGAGGCATATCTGAAATATAATAAGTTTATTTATTTCAAAGTCTTGGCTTTTACCAAGTCTTAAAACAATGCCAGGCAAATATACCTCCACTTAACAGAGTTTTTTTTTTTTATCCCCATGTTATTCACAGTAGAAACGACTCTATGTTATAAATTTTACCTAAGGAGTTTAAGCCTATTAATTTTTTTCTGTTAATAACTATGTTTAGTACCTAAGGTATACATTCCAGGAATTTCGTTAAAAAACCAAGGTTGACAAACTTATCTTCAAGAGAAATCCAAGATGTATATTTAGTTTTGTACGTATATTTACTTTTATAAATAGGCAAATTCTCTCACTACCTCAGACGCCTAACTACTTCCCCTCGAGTATAACCCCATTTTTTGTTGGCTTTCTTTGTCTTTTAATGTCAATTTTCTAAAAAGAAATCTTATATATGTTGATAGGATACTTCTCTGAAATATAATTAAAAATTGAGGCAGAGAGTAATTTTGTGAAACTGACCATTTTACTATATTCCAATAGTTAAATATTATCCTTCTTATCACATTAACCACAAATATACATGCACGCGTGTGTATACACACCCTTGCATGAACACACTTAGCAGATCATTTAATTTATATTTAGCATTATCGTTTCTTTTCTTTTAAAAGCCAGTGTGAATATTTTATTTTTAGTGGAAACTTCTGAACCAAAGTTATATATATAACTACATTAAAATACAACTGAAAAGTCTTAAAATCAGACCCTTAGAAGAGGTATTGGGAGGGCTTTTATGTTCCTTTCTAATGCCATTTCCTTAGGTTCTAAAGAGTTGTAAAAAAAAAAAAATCCTGCATTTTTCCTCTAGATCATTTGTTTACACTGGACAGCAAAGATTTCTTTCCCTTCTTCCTGAGGAGGGTAGAAACTGCAGTGGTTATTGCTGTATGTAACTTCAGAATTGGTGTTTCTGTAACTGTGGAACTGTGGTTCAATTCAGATGCCATATGCCTTCCCCAGTCTGCCACAGAGAGTAAAGGGATGTGGGGAATGATCTGATAATACTGAGAGCAGACAATTGTTCTTACCTTTGATCTAGCAATCTTTGTTCATGTCAGAAAAAAATAATACATATAGGCAGGAGAAGGTAGAGCTAAATTTTGAGAATGGCACTGGCCAATTTAGTCCTTGGGGCTAATTATGCCAATCAATATAGAAAGATTATTTATTGAAAATCATTTTGTTCTTTGTTATATTAAATATGTTCACTTTTAAAATAAAATAAAAATATAAAGGATAAACAAAATATATTAACAAAAATGAAAGGATATGTTCTGCAAAATTTTTTTTTTAATAATTTTATTGAATCATAATTATGTACATTGGTGCAATCACAGGGCACGATTCATATACATTCAGAAATATTTTGATCATACTGTTACAGATATCCTTCATGGCATTTCCTTGATCACTATA
>CAUYON010211222.1:0-12619 GCA_963573935.1 Arctocebus calabarensis | reverse complement strand
AGCGAGTCTCCTGCCTCTGCCTCCCAAGTAGCTGGGACTACAGGCGCCCGCCACAATGCCTGGCTATTTTTGTTTGGGTTGCAGCCGTCATTGTTGGTTGGCAGGCCCAGGCTGGATTCGAACCCGCCAGCTCAGGTTTACGAGGCTGGCGCCTTAGCCCGCTGAGCCACAGGCACCGAGCCCCAATGTTTCTAAATTGTGGTCCTCAGACCTGTTTCCCAGGTCCAGTCCTAGACAAAATGATGATGTAACAATGTGGCTGTTTCTTTCTATAGCTGCCCTTTGAAGGATTCAGGGACCCCAGATGTTTATCAAGCAGGAAAGCAATAGAATCAAGTTCCAAGGCTTCAAAAATTCAATGTATAACATCATTCCTGAGGATATTTTAATTACTTTTTAGAGTACTTCAGAAAAGGCAGATGTTTAACACTGAAATAAAATGCATTACTGACAATGGAATTTCAGGCATGAATTGGTGGGTACAGATCGCATTCATGGAATTTCTCAACACCCCATTAAATTACACCAGGTAATTGTCTTTTATGCCTTTTCCTAAAGCTACCTTCATATATGATTCATATATAGGCACATAATAATAAGTAATTAATGATACATACATAAGCAAGGTTGATTTTAAGACTGGCATGTTCTTCAAAAGTAAACTTTCTTTTTTTTTTTTTTTTTTTGCAGTTTTAGGCCAGGGCTGGGTTTGAACCCACCACCCCTGGCATATGGGGCCGGCGCCCTACTCCTTTGAGCCACAGGTGCCGCCCTGTTTTTTTTTTAGAGACAGAGTCTCACTCTGTTGCCCATACTAGAGAACAGTGATGTTAGCCTAGCTCACAGCAACCTCAAAGTGCTGGGTTCAAGGATCCTACTACCTTATCCTCTCCAGTAGCTGAGACTATAGGGGCCTGCCACAATATCTGGCAAATTGTTCTATTTTTAGTAAAGATGGCATCATGCTGGCTCTTCTCAGGCTCTTCCCTGAGCTCAAGGTATCATCCCACCTTGGCTTCCTAGAGTGCTAGGATTAGCACTCACAGGTGTGAGTCACTGTGCCCAGTCACGTAAACAGTTATATTGGCTTGGCACTCATAGCACAGTGGTTATAGTGCCAGCCACATACACCAGGGCTGGTGGGTTCGAACTCGGCCCTGGCCTGCTAAACAACAATGACAACTGTAACAAAATATAGCTAGGCATTGTAGTGGGTGCCTATAGTCCCAACTACTTGGGAGGCCAAGGCAAGAGAATTGCTTAATCCCAAGAGTTTGATGTTGCTGTGAGCTGTGACACCACTTACTGTGGGAAACATAGTGAGACTCTGTCTAAAAAAAAAAAAAAAAAAACCAGAAAAAAAAAACACCTTAAAACCCAGTTACATTAAACAGCACTTGTCAAAGTGAGTTCCTAGGAACCCCACGTTATAGGTGTTTCTGAGAATAGAGGCAGGAGAGGATGTACCACAGTGGGCAGAGCAAATTCACCTTTATCTGTTTCATACTTTGAGCTAGAGAAGTGGTTCTTTAAGGTGCTTATGAAAGGTTTGAAACAAATGTAACCCCAAAATAATGGGTTTAAAAGCTAGTGCAGGAAATCCCAGTGAGTTCATAACACACCAAAACCCAAACACCTGGCTGGGCGCAGTGGCTCACACCTGTAATCCTAGCACTCTGGGAGGCCGAGGTGGGTGGACTGCTTGAGCTCACATGTTTGAGACCAGCCTGAGCAAAAGTGAGACCCCATCTCTATTAAAAATAGAAAAACTGAGAAGAGGATTACTTGAGTCCAAGAGTTGGAGGTTACTGTGAGCTACAATACCAAGGCACTCTACCCAGGGCAACAGCCTAAGACTCTGTCTCAAACAAAACAAAACAAAATAAAACCCAACCAGCACCTGTCACAGGACCTTCGTTGGAAGATGTGACTAATCAGCAGGGGCACAGGTGAGCCAGAGCTGGAGCTGAGCCTCCTTTTCCTCTCTGCCCGGCCTCTTCATCTCTGCTGTGGAATGATAAGCAGAAGGAAGGACACCGTAGTTCCATCAAGTCTGAACCTACAGTGAGTGGGCAAGATTAGGGTAGGAAGAGCCCATGGATGTACCAGAGATAGTGATGGAGGGACTCCTATAAAAAACAGGACACAGCAGGGCTCCTATCACTAGCTCACTCACTCCCAGGCCCTGTCCCAATCCATTCCCCACCAGCCTCTGCTGGAAATTCCACGGGAAAGGTTTATGTGCTTCACCTAATGTCAGGGATCTTGGGTAGGAATGAGAAAAGAGAAAAATAATAGAACAGTTTAAAGAGAAGAAAAATACGTACCACGTATGGTGTTTTTTTTTTTTATTTTTGAAGACAAAGTCTCATTATGTACCCTTGGTAGAGTGCTGTAGTGTCACAGCTCACAGCAACCTCAAACTCTTGGGCTTAAGCAATTCTCTTGCCTCAGCCTCCCAAGTAGGTGGAACTAGAAGTGCCTGCCACAATGCCCAGCTATTTTCTTGTTGCAGTTGTCATTGTTGTTTAGCTGGCCTGGGCTGGGCTCAAACCTGCCAGCTCCAGTGCATGTGGCTGGCACCATAACCACTGTGCTACAGCACCCAGCCAATGCCTCAGGTTTTTTTTTTTCTTTAATTGAGACAGAGTCTCACTTTATTGCCCTCAGTAGAGTGCCCTTGCATCTCGGCTCGCAGCAACCTCCAACTACCGGGCTTAGGCCATTCTCTTGCCTCAGCCTCCAGCCTGGCTATTTTTTATTGCAATTTGGCCAGGGCTGGGTTCAAACCCACCACCCTCAGTATACGGGACCGGTGCCCTACCCAGTGAGCCAAAGGCGCCACCCCTATCCCATTATTTTATTTTGTTTATTTTTTCATCATTTCATTTTCAATTTTAATTTCAATTTCATTTCATTTCATTTCAATATTTCATTTTTAGAGACAGAGTCTCACTTTATCGCCCTCTGTAGAGTGCTGTACTGTCACAGCTCACAGCAACCTCCAACTCCTGGGCTTAGGCCATTCTCTTGCCTCAGCCTCCCGAGTAGCTGGGACTACAGGCGCCCGCCACAAAGCCCGGCTTTTTATTGCAATTTGGCCGGGGTGGGTTCGAACTGGCCACCCTTGGTATATGGGGCCGGCGCCCTACTCACTGAACCACAGGCACTACCCCATACCTCGGTTTTTAAATGCTGAATTTAAAATGAGTAAAATGGGAAGAAAAAAAAAAGAACCCTGTGAGAAAGGAAGCCTTGTCTGAACTTGCTCCTGGGCACTCACCTTAACTAAGACGCGCTGAGTACAATCCTCCTCTCAGCATACAGCGCCAGTTCTTTGCACCAACCTGGACTGAACATATAAAAACATTTATAAACGTGAACCATTTTACTTTTTGAGTTTTCATCATAGTCCTCGTTTAAGTCAAAGATGTTCTTTGTTACACAGTCTGGAAGGAATGCGAGATACTTAGTCATTTCCTCAGAAGCAGACTTAAACTATAAATACTAACAAACACAGCTGTGCACAAAACTGCTCCCTGACTAGTTTAACTTAAACATGAGAACACGAGTTACCGCAGAGGGCTCGGGAGAGGCGCCCGGGGGCCCTCAGGGGGGGCTCTGGGCCTGCCCCGCAGACACCCGAGCCCTCCTGCGGCTCCCTGCGGCTCCCTCCGGCCCGAAAGCAGCGCCCAGCGTCTCTCCCAACCCCACCTGGGCGACCTGATGCCGGGTCGAGGCCTTGAAGCCCTGCCCCAGCCTCCCGGACGTGGTGCCTTTGGGCGGCGGCTGGTGCGGCCACGGGAAAGCGGTGGGGGCCGTTAGGGTTGGAAGGGTCTGAACGCGGCCGCTGACGCGGTTCCGGTCACCTGCGGGTACACGTGCAGATCCGGGTCCTGGGTGGGCTCTTTCCCGTCAGGTGAACCCTACTCAGTACTGACAGTGACGGACAAAGGCCTTAAGGGGCCTGCAGAGTGAGCTGAGCCTCGATGGTGAGCCGGCCACGGGCGCCGGTCTTCATTCTACCACCAGGGCAGACAGCGCGGTGCGATTGGCCCTTTGGAAGTGTCCCCCACCCTTTGGGAAGACTGGCCTGTATATAATACGAGCAAACTGCTCTCAACTCCTCACCCCCATTTACTTATTTATTTGAGACAGAGCCTCAAGCTGTCGCCCTGGGTAGAGTGCTGTGGCATCACAGCTCACAGCAACCGCCAACTCCTGCGCTCAAGGGATTCTCCTGCCTCCGCCTCCCAGTAGCTGGGACTACAGGCGCCCGCCACAACGCCCTGGTGTTTTTTGGTTGCAGCCGTCATTGTTGTTTGGAAGGCCTGGGCTGAATTGAACCCACCAGGTCAGGTGTCTGTGGCTGGGGCCTTAGCCGCTTGAGCCACAGGCGCCGAGCCCATTTATTTGTTTGTTTGTTTATTTATTTTTGTTTTGAGACAGAGTCTCCCTTTGATGCCCTTGGTAGAGTGCTGTGGTGTCACAGCTCACAGAAACCTCTTGGGCTTCAGTGATTCTTTTGCCTCAGCTTTCCAACCCTACTGGCACCTGCTACAGTGCCCAGCTATTTTTTTTTTGAGACAGTGTCTCATGTCATCCTCGTTGCCGTCATAGCTCACAGCAACCTCCAACTTGGGCTAAAGTAATCCTCTTGCCTCACTTTTTCTATTTTTAGTAGAGACGGGGGTCTCACTCTGGCTCAGGCTGGTCTCAAACTTGTGAGCTCAAGCAATCCACCCACCTCAGCCACCCAAAGTGCTAGGGTTACAGAGACACCAAACCCGGCCTCAGCTGTTTTTTTTTTTTAGAGACGGAGTCTCGCTCTTGTTCAGGCTGGTCTGGAACTCCTGAGTTCAGGCAGTCCAGCCACCTCAGCCTCCCAGAGTGCTGGGATTACAGGTGTGAGCCACCACACTCGGCTTTTTCCTCCCCTTAAAAGAAAACGTTTGCTACAAGCAGCCCTTCTAGAGGTAAAGAGGTCATCGATTTATAATAGAGTTAGAAAACAACACATCTTGTAAATGCTCATTTGTTTAAAAAGAAAATAGAATGTCTTCTGGAAATGTTTTCAAAGGGAAATGTTAGACCACCCTGCCAGTAACCCCCGTCCACGTTTGTTCAGTGGGTTAGAGGACGTGGAGCTGAAGATCTGGGGAAGGAGGAGGAATACCTCTTGAATACTACACATTTGTGCACAGGTTCGCGGGAAGAGGGAGAAGAAGGAAAAGCTTTATGCCGTTGTGGTTGTAGTGAGGCAGAATTAACTATTGTTTCTTTGTATTTTTTGTTTTGTGTATAGGAAGGATAAACAAGTCCTAATTTATATCTAGTTTTCTAGATGTTAAAGAGTTTGTCAGTGTATGACAACAATGAAATTCATTGTTTGTACATTTTTGTTTTTTATTTTTTTATTTTATTTTATTTTTTGTAGAGACGAAGTCTCACTTTATCGCCCTGGGTAGAGTGCCGTGGCATCACACAGCTCACAGCAACCTATTGTATACATACATACATGCCACCCCTATTGTATACATTTTTGTTACAAAATTCCTAGGAATGATTTTCTTCTGAAAATTTGCACATTATAGCTCACTGGATTGGTGGAAGAGGAAAGCATTCTAGGCCAGAATGTTCATATTTCAAAGACACTTTCAAATTATAACTGTTGTTACAAGTATGTAGTTTTTTCAAGCCTCATGTGTATATAGTGGACAAATTAAATCCTTACCTAAAACATCTAGTCTACCTAGATGTTTAGCAGTGCCCAGTGTATGTTAAATGTAGTAAAGTATCACTTTGTAAGTATCTTTTTGCTAAAATTCACTGGAAATACTGTGCTTTCTTTTTTTTGAGACAGAGTCTCACTATGTCAACCTTGGTAGAGTGCCCTGGTGTCATAGCTCACAGCAACCTCAAACTCTCAGGCTTAAGAGATTCTCTTGCCTCGGCCTCCCAATGCCTGGCTATTTTTTGGTGCAGTTGTCATTGTTATTTAGCTGGCCTGGACTGGGTTCTAACCCGCCAGCCCAGGTGTATGTGGCTCATGCCGTAACCACTGTGCTATGGGCACCAAGCCCTTGGGTTTTTTTAAAAAATAGAATTGTTAAACCAACTCTGTGAGCATTATGGTATCATCTATACTCATTCAATCGGTTGGAGGAGGTAGGAGGGAAAGAATTGCAAAAGGTATATGCTAGTGTGTTCATGCTTAGACATTTTCAGATACCATTTTGTTTTGCTGTGTGTATATGGTGTATATAAGGGACAAATGAGTCCTAATTTTGCAATATCTAATCTTTAGATATTAGAGACTTTGCCAGTGCATAACAAAGTTCTTAGAATTAGCACATTTTGTATACTTTGTATTGTAATTAATAGGAAAGCTTGTCCTCTGTAAATGACTTTTTTTTTTTTGTAGAGACAGAGTCTCACTTTATCACCCTCGGTGGAGTGCTGTGGTGTCACACAGCTCACAGCAACTTCCATTTCCTGGAGGTTGATTCAAGTTATTCTCTTGCTCCAGCCTCCCGAGTAGCTGGGACTACAGGTGCCTGCCACAACGCCCGGCTATTTTTCTGTTTTGCAGTTCGGCCAAGGCCAGGTTTGAACCCGCCACCTTCAGTATATGGGGCCGGAGCCCTACTCGATGAGCCACATGCACTGCCCTGTAAATGACTTTTTAATATAAATTTGTTCAACCATTTCTATGCACTACACATGCCTGTACTTGTCCACTAGATTGAAGGCAGAGAGAAGGAAACAAGGAGGGAATGATTCAAGGTCAAACTGGTCATATACCTCCAATTATAAGCATTGCTGTGTGTGCAATTTTATTTAACAGTGCTATGTACCCAGTGGATAAGTTCTTATATGAAATAGCTAGTTTTCCTAGATATTAAGAAGTGCTTGATGTGTTTAAAAGTAGAATTAGTAAAATAACACTTTGTAAATAGTTTTAAAAACTGATAGGAAATATTGTATTATTATTTTTTAAATTGAGGCAGAGTCTTACTTTGTCACCCTCAGTAGAGTGCCATGGCATTATAGCTTACAGCAACCTCCAACTCTCCAGCTCAAGCAATTCTCTTGCTTCAGCCTCCCTAGTAGCTGGGACTACAGGCGCCCACCTCAACGCCCAGTTGTTTTTAGAGATGGATCTCCCTCTTGCTCAGGCTGGTCTTAAACCTGTGAGCACCGGCTCGTGTCGAACCTGTGAGCGCAGGCAATCCAGGTTGCCAGTATATAACAAAAGTAGAGATAGTAAGCTAACGTTTTGCACATTTTGTGTTAAAATTCATAGGAGGGCTGTCTTCTGAAAAGGACTTTTGGAAATGAAATGATAACATTACATCTAAATGATACAAGCTTATATCCCTGGGTTGGAGGTAGAGAGGAGTTGAAAGAAATGAAGGATTTTAGGCTCAGGGCCTGTTGTTCACTGGTTAGGGCACTGACTGCTTACACCGAGGCTGACGGGTAAGAGCCCAGCCCAGGGCAGCTAAACAACAATGAACTGCAAAAAGAAAATAGTCAGGTGTTGTGGCGGGCGCCTGTAGTCCCAGCTACTCGGGAGGCTGAGGCAAGAGAATCTCTTAAGCCCAAGAGTTGGAGGTTGCTGTGAGCTGTGATGCCAAGGCACTCTAAGGGTGACATAATGAGACTCTGTCTCAAAATAAAAAGGGTTCTAGACTATAATGTTTCTTTTTTTTTTGAGACAGAGCCTCAAGCTGTCACCCTGCGTAGAGTGCGATGGCATCACAGCTCACAGCAACCTCCAATTCCTGGGCTCAAGCAAGTCCTGCCTCTGCCTCCCAAGTAGCTTAGGACTACAGGTGCCTGCCACAATGCCCAGCAATTTTTTTGGTTGCAGCCGTCATTGTTGTTTGGCGGGTCTGGGCTGGATTCGAACCCACCAACTCAGGTGTACGTGGCTGGCGCCTTAGCCCATTGAACCACAGGCACTGAGCCAGAATGTTTCTTTTTCTTTTCTTTTCTTTTTTTTTTTTTTGAGACATAGTCTTGCCCTTGGTAGGGTGCCGGGGCATCACAGCTGGGACTACAGGCGACTGTCACAACACCTGACTATTGTTTTGTTGCAGTTGTTGTTGTTGTTTAGCAGGCCTGGGCCAGGTTTGAACCCGCCTGCCTCGTTGTATGTGGCCAGCGCCCTAACCAATGAGCTATGGGCACTGATAAAATGTTCCTTTTTAGAAGACACTTTCAGATATACCCATTCTTATCTATGTGTAGTTAATTTAACACTACTGTGTATATAGTGGATAAACTTAAATCCTTATTTGAAACATCTAGTCTTCCTAGATGTTTAAAAGTACATAAAGCATGTTCAGAGTAGACAGAGTAAATAAAACATTTTGCAGATATTCTTTTTGTTAAAATGCATATGAAGGGCAGCACGTATGGCTCAAAGGAGTAAGGTGCCAGCCTCATATGCTACAGGTGGCGGGTTCAAACCCAGCTCCAGGCAAAAACCTCAAACAAACAAACCAATGGATAAAATGCATATGAAATACTGTCTTGGAAATGGAATGATCAAAGCCCTTGTCTGAGTAGTACATATTATTTGTGCTGGTTCAGGAAAGGAGAAGAAAGTGTAGAGGGCTTTATACCAACATGGTTATGGTGAGGCAAGATTAACATTGTTCCTATGTCTGCACGTTTTATTTTAATATGCTGTGAATATAGTGTATATAAAGGACAAATGAGTCCTGATTTACAACACCTAGTCTTTCTAGATGATAAGGATGTTGCCAATAAATGACAAAAATAGTAAATTAATACATTAGTAGACTTTGAGTTAAAATTCATAGGAAAGACTGTTCGTAGAAACATTTGCAGAAGTGAAATTCCTAACATCCCCTCTGAGTATTACAGGTGCTTAGACCTGTCTCCTGGGTTGGTAGAGATGGGAAAGGAAATGTTTTAGGCCAGAATGTTTCTATATAGCGAACATTTTGAAATTATAGCTTTTTTTTTTTTGAGACAGAATCTTATTATGTCACCCTTGATAGAGTGCCATGACATCACAGTAACCTCAAACTCTTGAGTTCACACGATTCTCTTGCCTCAGCCTCCCAAGTAGCTGGGACTATAGGTGTCCACCACAATGCCCAGCTATTTTATCGTTGCAGTTGTTTAGCTGGCTCAGGGCTGGGTTTGAACTTGCTACCCTCAGTGCATGTGGCTGGTGCTGCAACAACTGTGCTATGACCACCAAGCCAGACAATTCTTAAATATATGGAAAATCTAGCTGTCCAGCATGATAGCCAAGAAAAAAAGAAGACAAGCAAGTTTTGCAGGCAGGGTTTGCATGAGGAGAGCGCTTTCTTACCCCCAACATTGACACAAACTTCTCTAGCAAGTACAGGATCTGTTTGATGTACATTAGGTTCTCAGCCTTTAGATACTTTCTGAGGAGAAATCAGTGGACATGAAGAGGTCATGCTCCAACAGCCCTGTGCCCTTGACCTTCCCCCACATGGGGATCCTTGTGTCTGGACACTTTCTTCAATGGAGTAACAACCTATGTTCCTCAGAGCCACAGCTCTGTCCCCAGCATCCTGGGCCCAGGCAGTGAGCACACCATGACAGCCCCAGGACATGGATGGCAAGCTGATCCACCCCACCGTGGGTGTGGGCTGAGGTGGTAATCCATGATCTTCCTCTAGGGCAGCGGTTTTCAACCTGTGGGTCACGATCCCTTTGGAGTTCTCCTGCATATCAGATATTTACATTAAAATTCATAATAGTGGCCAAATTACAGTTATGAAGTAGCAACAAAAATAATTTTATGCTTGGGGGTCACCACAACATGAGGAACTATATTGAAGGGTTGCAGCATTAGGAAGGTTGAGAACCACTGCTCTAGGGACTGATTTAGGGGCCACAGAAGGAAGAGTCACTAGAGCAACAGGAAATGGCCTGGCACAACTGGGAAGAGAGCACAGAGAATGGGCAGGGATGCAGACCAGGCTCCAGGGAAGCAGCTAAAGCTATCAGTGAAGGCTTAGATGCATAAATCCCAAATCTCAAAGCTATATGAATATTTTGAGAACCAAGAACAAGAACCAAGCAAGAAAGTCACTTAAGCCCAAGAGTTGGAGGTTGCTGTGAGCTGTGACACAACAGCACTCTACTGAGGGTGAAATAATGATACTCTATCTCAAAAAAAAAAAAAAAAGAATGTCTTGGTCATTCTATTTATTTAGAGGTGGCATTCTGCTCTGTCACCTGGCTAGAGTGCAGTGGTATCATCACAGCTTGCTGCAGCCTCCAAATCCTGAGCTCAAGTGATCCTCCTCCCTCAGCCTCCCAAGTAGATAGGACTACAGGCATGCACCACCATGTCTCGTTAGTTTCTAATTTTTTTTTTTTTAAATTTATGGAGGTAGAGTCTCACTATGTTGCCTAGGCTGGTCTCAAACTCCTGGCCTCAAGCAATCCTCCTGCCTTGGCCTCCTAAAGTGTTGGAATTTTAGGCATGTTTTGGATTTTGATTTAGAACATTCCCATTCTTTACAGCTTAGTGAAATGTTTGGGCCAAGATCTTTTGTGGAACCCTCATTTATTTGCCCAGCTTCTTAGTCATTAATTTGCCAGGTCCTACTGTGCAGGTGTTATGCACAACATAAACATGTGACATTTTTGTTACAGTTGTGATGCTGTGGAGTTTTCTTGCTCTGGCACAGACACAAGTTTCATCTGTCCCTGTGAGGAAAGCACATGGGCATTTTCACCTTCACTCAAAGGTGAGGAAACTGCAGCTCATGGTTCAGGAACCAGTTGGGAAGACATGACTCTCTGGCTCCAGACCCCATACTAGTGTGCTGTCATCTGGGCCCTGAGCCCTTCCTTGTATCACGTGGCCAGCCCTGGCCCACACCTCTTTCCCGTCCCTGGTCCCCAAACAGAAGGGACTCGCTCGAGCTGGCCACTAGGTGGCACTGCAGCACTGTCTCGCTGCCCGCCTGGGGAGCGTGTGGGGGGACCGTGGGCACCCTTGCTGGGAACTTGCTGGCCACAGGGTCGCACTTCTCCAGAGGAAGCCGTTCTATACTTCAGAGTCTCATTTAGGTGACTCAGTGCCCTTCTTTTCCATCATCCAACACAGATCTATCCACCTCTCTCTCATAAATTTGTTTTAATATAAATTTTTGAATGAAAGTATTATATTTTCATTGTAGAAGGCACAGGCAAGCAGAAACAAAAAAATTCTTAATTCCACCAACAAAAGGTTCATTTTGGTATACATCATTATAATAGCCTTTCTATGCATAATTAAAAATATAAGTTTAAGAATTTTAAAAACAAAACAAAAATGATCTTGTCTCTACAGACTATTCTTTAATTTTGCTTTTTTCACTCAGCAATGAAGCATCATAAACACTTTTCCTTGTCAGCCAGCAGGATTTTTTTCCTCAGTACTCTGGCTTCTCTGAATTTCAGTTACATACATTTTTTTCTTTTTTGAGATTAGTGAGATTAGGGTCTTGTTCTGTTAACCTAGACTAGATTGCAGTGGTGTCATCATACTTGACTGAAACCTCAACCTCTTGGTCTCTAGCAATTCTCCTGCCTCAGCCCCTGAAGTAGCTGGAACTACAGGAATACACAATCACACCTGGCTAATTTGTAAAATTTTTTGTGGGGATGGGGTCTTGCTTGTTGCCCAGGCTGGTCTCAATCTCTTGGCCTCAAGCAATACTCCCTCCTCAGCTTCCTAAAGTGCTGGGATTATAGTGTGGGCTATTCATATTTCTTGAATTGTTTTTTTTTTTTTTTGAGACAAAGCCTTAAGCTGTCGCCCTGGGTAGAGTGCTATAGCATCACAGCTCACAGCAACCTCCAACTCCTGAGCTTAAGCAATTATCCTGCCTCTGTCCCCCCGGCCCCCGCCCCACAAGTAGTTGGGACTACAGGTGACTGCCACAAGGCCCAGCTATTTTTTGGTTGCAGCCATCATTGTTGTTTGGTGGGGCCGGGCTGGATTCAAACCCACCAGCTCAGGTGTATGTGGCTGGCACCTTAGCCACTTGAGCCACAGGCGCTCAACCTCTTGAATTATTTTTAAAACAGTGATTTAGCAGGACTCCTATTGCCCCTAACCTTATTTCTCTAGGCCACTCAAAACGTGCTCCATGTACCAGGTGCATTAATATCACCCAAGATCAGACCCAATGCCAGACCCATTGAATCAGAATCTGCATTTTAACAAGATCCTTCAGTGATTTGCATGCACATTAAAATTTGAGAAGCACTGCTTGCTCTGCAGCACTCTGGCAGGCATTTGGTTTGCCTAAATCTTATATCTGTTTTCAAATTGGAACCTTATCAATCTGAGTTAGATTAGAACTCTGCGTTAGCTGCTAGGAGATCTCATCCATTGAATTCTTAACATTGAAAAGGAAGACAGGGGCAGTTCCTGTGGCTCAGCGAGTAGGGCGCCGGCTCCATATACCGAAGGTGGCGGGTTCAAGCCCGGCCTCGGCTGAACTGCAAAACAAAAAAATAGCCGGGCGCTGTGGCGGGTGCCTGTAGTCCCAGCTACTAGGGAGGTTGAGGCAAGAGAATCGCTTAAGCCCAAGAGCTGGAGGTT
>CAUYON010211221.1:0-20492 GCA_963573935.1 Arctocebus calabarensis | reverse complement strand
CTTTATATAGTGATCAAGGAAATGCCATGAAGGATATCTGTAACAGTATGATCAAAATATTTCTGAATGTATATGAATCGTGCCCTGTGATTGCACCAATGTACATAATTATGATTCAACAAAATTATTAAAAAAAAAATTTAGTAGATTTGTTGCTCACTCAGTAAATAGCCTTTAGTTTCTCATCTATAAGTTAGGAGAGAATAGTATTAAGTGAGTGCCAGAGGTAGGTTATTATAAATGGTGTGGTTGGCGAAGGCCTGTCTGATTAGATGACATTTGAGCAGAAACCTACATGGAGCAAGTATGTGCAGATACCTGGAGCAGGTGTTCCAGACAGAAGAAAAAGGCCTTAAAGTGAGAAATGTGTTTGATGCAGAAAAAGGTACAGCAAAGAGTACAGTGTGACTGGAGTACTGTGAGCAAAAAGAGCTAGGAGTTGATGAAGTCAGAGCAGTAATGGGGTTCACCTTGTTTAGGGCCATTGTAATGATTTTGCCTTTTCCTTTGCGATGGGAGGAAGCTGTTGGGGCTTTGGGAACAGATGTGGGAAATCATCTGAACTTGAGTTTTATCAGGATCACTCCGGCCATTATGTCAAGAATTGGCTATGGGGAACAGACATGGAAGTGGAATCTACTTGGAGAGCTATAGATGGTGATAGGGTGGATTAAGGTGTAAATGGAAGTGTTTTTGTAGGTAAAATAAATTTTTCTAATAGATTGGAAGACATTATGACAGAAAGATGGGATTTGTCCAACTTATGTTGTTATAACACGTGCCATGAGGAAAATGATATCTATCATCAATTTTTATATCTAAAATATGCCATATTTTCACAAGCATTGATTTCCTTAGGAAAACTTGTAGGCATTTGTAGTAGTAACTTGTGGTCATTAACCTCTATTATCAGCATCCTGTCCTCAGACTCAACCATACTTCATCATTCCTTTGAAAAATAAAATAAAATGTCGGAGTTTACATACTGCTATTCTCTTTTGAAGTTCTAAAGCAAATGAAACTTTTAAAATATACACTTCATAAGTTTCTCAGAATGAATTTTTAAGAGAATGGAATTTAACAGGTTTTGAACATAGGTATATGGCTAGTTTGTGAAAATTATATGAGATTTGCTCTGTTCTCCCTGAGAACGTTACAGCATAGTAGAGAATTAGTAGTGATGGGTTTCACTTGATTCAAGATCCAGTTTGAATCTCCTGCAGAGGCTCTTATCCTTCCCTCTGCTCTATACACTTGAATAGTTTTCTAATGCATGTTTAATGCAAATGACTCTGGCAGTAAAAGAACAAAAATGCTTCTTCATTAGATTTTCAGTAAATGTCATGGAGTGAGGTAAAGTTTTTTGTTCTCTTTTTGGCATGACTGGGACTCATCATACTGATATATGTGTGACAACTATGAGGTATTTGCCAACTTAGCTTTTGAAAAACCACCTTAATTTTTTTCCTGGTATTTATGGTTGCTTCATTAAGCTCTAAGTACCGTGATCTTTCTGCCTTGTGTAATAAGAAGAGCAAATTCTAAAGATTTACAAAAATAACATGAGGTAGATTATAATGCTTCCAGGTCTCTGCCCTTTTTCTAACCAAGGAGCAGGGTCACTGAATAGTTGCTATGTCTACCTTTTTAGTTGGTGCTTAATTATAAAGCTTATTGTCACTACTACCATCCCTCAAGAATCAATCAGAAACTCATTGACAATAGTTATATCCAAGGGAATATAGACTATCAAAGGGTAGCACCATTCGAACTCCTTTAAATGAGAATGCTATCCTTATTCTTCTACTACTGAAAGAACTGGGGAGACATAGCTGTCTGGGAGAAAGATCAAGGTACTTTGTACCTCTCGCTATGGTACTATTTTGCTTCATAATTATTTGCACATACCTTGCTTGCCCTGTGTGCTGGACTGTGTGCTTGTTGGAATTAGAACTCATGTCATGACCATCTTTTGTAACCCTTATGATTACTCAGTATAAAATTTTACTTAATGGATTACTTTGTGTAGGATATCCAAAATGCAGAAACTCAACCAGCAGCAAATTTTCTGGTCTTAGTACAACTTGAATTTGAGGCAGCTATGGTATAGCATAAGGAGCAACAGACATGGAGTTGGATGAAACTTTTGCATAAATCTCATTTATACAGCTTTAAATTCACAACAGTTGGACAAGCTTTAATTTCCTGATTAATAAAATAGTGTATAATTCTTCCTTTCACAGGGGATTAAGTAAGCTAATATTGTGAACATACCTGAGCATAATGTCTGGCATAGAGTACTTGTTTGTCATGTGTCAAATGAATGAATGAATAAGTAGTTTCCACTGATCAGAGATAACTTGGTTTGGTATCTAAAATCTATTTTATAAGTAAACCAATAAAATCATTTTTTGAAAAATTTAATGAAAAAATGTATACTTCTTTTAGGAATTTTGATTGTGTGACTTTCATTGTCAAAATGCCTTGCCTGTTAATTCAATAGCATTTTCTTTGCCAAATTATGGTAATATTTCTATCCTTAATCATGCCAAAGTTTTTCTTGATTGAGATAGGAGTCATATGCTAATTTGAGCATTGGCCAACTCAACTCGTAAGCTAACTTGAACAAATGGGCCATAAAGATATATTTATAAATGTTGACTATAAATTATAATACAAATAAGTTAAAAAAATCATTGAAATTTGTGTTTCATCATCCGAAGTCATTATTCAGCTACAAATAATACCTAGTTTATTGTTTTGTTCCTATCACATTAAAAACTCATTACCTCTATGTCTGATATTCAATTTATCCATGTGTCACCATATTTTAGTTACATGGTACAGCATTATTCATTCATTCAATTAATATTTATTGAGTGTTCACTTATGCCAAGCTCTAGGTCTTGAGGATTTAGCCGTCAATAAGATAGACAAAGATCTCTGCTCTGATGCAATTTACATTTTAATGGGGGAAACAGATAATAAATAGAGAACAAAATAAGACAGTAAGAGGATGTCAGGGAGTTGGTCCTATTTGAAATACTTTTGAGTAAATACCTGAATGAAGTGAGGAAGAAAGTCTTTGCAAATATTTTGGGAAAGAGTACTTCACATTGAATAAAGGGCAAGTGTAAGGGCCCCAAGAATGAGGTTTTGCTTGTTGTATTTGAATATGAGTGAGGAGTTAAGTGTACTTGGAGTGCAATAAGCAAAAGAGAATGGGAGGAGATGAGGTAAACAGTGGCAAGGAATCAGAACATAGAGTGGTAAAGGCTCTTGGTAAGGCCTTTGGCTTTTATTCTGAATGATCTGAGTAGCCAGTGGAAAAATTTGAGCAAAGGAAGAACATGATCTTACTTGCTTTGAGACAATCACTCTGGCTATCCTGTAGAGAGAATGGAGTGGCAACAGGGGTGTGTGTGGCTAGAATAGACACAGCTATGGCTATTTCAGTCTACTAAACTGGACTTGGACTTGGGCAAAGTGGTGAGAAGCAGACTGATGGTGTATTTTGAAGGTAGATCCACTAGAGATTGCTGATGGACTGGATATTGAGTTTGAGAGAGAAAAGTTAAGTCAAGGATAATCAAGTGGGTAAATGGTGGTTGCCATTTACTGAAATTAGGAACCCTGAAAGGGGAACATGTTTTGTCAGGAGCTCTTTTGGATGTCTTAAAATTGAAATTCTAATACATATCCAATTTGAGTTATCTTGTGGGTATACATCTAGAAGAATTCAGGCATAAGTCGGAAGTGGGGATGAGAATTTTGGAGTTACTGACAGATAGGTGAGAGTTGATGAGGTGGAACTGAAAGAGACCACCTAGTGAAAGAGGGTAGTAAGAGAAAAGGTCTAATGACTAAGCCCTGGGTATTCCAATAACCTGGTCAGGAGTAAGAGTAAGATCCAGCAAAGAAAATTGTGAGGGAGTAGTGTTTGAAATAGAAATACATCCATATGTGTGATGTCCTGGAAGCCAAGTGAAGCAAGTGTTTCCAGGAAGAAGGACGGATCAAATATATCAAATGCTGAGATGTTAGGTAAGATGAGAGCTGAAAATTGATTATTGAGTTTGGCAATAGGCAGGTCATTAGTGACCTTGACAAGAAGTTTCAGTGGAGTGGTTAGGATGAAAATTTGATTAGTGTGGTTTCAAGAGAGAATGAGAAATGAAGAAAGGCAAGACGACAAGTATAGTTCATTTCAAAGATTTTTCGTTCTACCGTGGATAAGAATAGAGTTATAGCTGGAGTAGAGGAGATAGTGTGAAGGAATATTTTGAGTTTTTATAATGTGGTTTTGCTGACTTTATGATTAATTTTATTTAGTTTTTATTGATACATAGGATGTGTACTTATTTATGGGGCACATGTGATATTTTTATTCATGCATATAATTTGCAGTGATCAAAGAAATGGTATATTATATGTTTTTATATGCCTTTACCTATCTGAGAGGGAAGACTTGATGATGTGGGGAGTTGGGAAAGAATTTCTGAATAATGTCTTTGAATATTCAAGAGCAGTGATTTTCAACCACTGTGCTGTGGCACAGGATCTTAGATGTGCTGTGAAAATTTTTAAAGATCACTCATTACATTATTTTTGAAAGAAGTACAAGCCACAGTAACTATATTCTTTTGTTCACTTTTTAAATAAACAATTTAAGTGTGTCACAGAAGTTTACATATACATTCAAGTGTTCTGTGAGATTAAAAAATGGTTGAAAAACTCTTTTCTACAGGAAATGGGATGCAGTGCACAAGTGAAGGAGTTAGATTTATGTAGGGGCTTATTCATTGGAGTAGGGGTAAAGGCAGATCCCTAAGCAGAGGAACAGAAAGGTTGGTAGATTTGGTGGCAGGAAGATGTTGACATTCATTCTCCTTTTCATTCCCCACTGAAAATGAAGGAGGTCAGGGGTTTGGAGTTTTGAATAAGGAGGGAATAGGCGACATATAGTCACACTGAAGAGCAGAACAAATTGCCTAAAGAAATGATTCCAGGCAGAGCTGAGTATTTATTTCAAATAATATACTACATGGTTGAGGGTTATTCTTTATCTCTATTCAGTTGCCTGGGTGAAGGTGTAGGGTAGATGAAGAGTTGTATGTTACCAGAGCTGAGATTTTCCCAAACAGATATGGCAGAGGAAAAGAATGCATGAGGATCATTCCAGTGGCCATGGAATCTGACTTGGCAATCTGAGCTGGATAGGGAGGGATGTGATGATTTGAGGAAAATAATACACAGTTAAAATGTGCTAAGAATGGACTTATTAGCAGATGGAACAATTGTTAGAGAGATGGGGTCCCTGCGTGACTATAAAGGAAAGGTAGTAGGTAGTAGTTATAAAGTGGGGTGATGTGAATTGTGTTTTGTAGAGGCAGGACAGATGTAACCATAGTTGGCTGGTGTGGGGCAGATAAACTCACGGGAGGTAAATAGGTGGAGGAATCAAGCAGTATTAGCATGTATAATTTTTTTTTCTCTCTCCCCACTCTCTCTTCCAGAATGATTTCATGGGCAAAACTCTAGTAAGTTTCATTGCTGATAATGAGAAAAGTGAAGTCTTTGGAAAGCTGGCTTTAAAACATCCTGTGTCATATTCAGGTACCAGTTGTTTTTTTGAAATAGTTAAGTCCCTTAGGTTTTAAGAGGCAAATAGCATTCATTCAGTGGAGTAATTTTTAAGAAGGTGTTAATGTCAGTACAGCTGTTTATCATGTATTAGTTTAATTTCATGTAATATTACAAATTGTATTTTCAGCACTAAAAAATTTCTTCTCTATTAAATCTCATTCTTTAGCATAAACCCTGATTATTGGACCATTCATATGATTGCATTTGCCCTATGTAAATAATAGTTCATTGTGCATAATGTTCTAGCTACTCTACAGATACAACATATAGCTGTATAAGTGCTAATGTCCATGCAACGACAATAATATTTTTGCAAGACCTAGTCTAAGTAACACATTAGTCATGTGAAATAATCCATCAGAATACAGTAAAGTACAAATACTTTTGTTTGTTCTCATTTTTAGTGGGAGAGCAAATTGAGTTTTGCTGTCATATTAAGCGAGGAGATAATGTATGCTTTACCAAGCCTGTTTATGAATATATGAAATTCACTGTGATTGTAAAAGATGTTTTCAAAGGTAAGCAATATTGTTTATCTTATCTACATGACATTCATGAGTAATATCGCCCCACATTTGCAAACACAAATGCTCTTGTAGTTTTGGTATTAACAAATTCCTTGATATCCCCATGCCCATGGTTTCTGGCTATGAACAATAGTTAGACTTTAAAATTTAACAGTTAAATTTGCAAGGTGGATTAAAGTAGAAATGTGGTGCACCAAACTGATAAGGATGGCTCTTTCCTTCTACAAAACAAGGAAATAATTTGTAAGAAATAACAAAAGAAGTTTAATGCACAGCCAAGCTTAAAAGAAACAGAACTTCATATATACCAGAAATTAAAGGATAAAGCAATACCACAGTGGTAAGAGGAAGCTGATTTTTTGGTGGAGTAAGTGGAGTTTAAGCACAGGGTTCATTGGCTGGGGTCTAGAATTCTAACACTCACTCAAGGACCAGTATGTAAAACTAGAGATCAGTGAAGTGACCAGAAAGCTCTGTCCACTAGCCTAGAGGAAAAGTAAGTTTGCCATCTCTCTGCGAATTTGAATGGGCAAAAAATGTACCCAGATTTGTGCCATGTGTGGATATGGGTTTCAGTTTACAAATTTTGAGGTTTCAGAAACAGCAACTTGAGAAATTAACATACATTAATTAACATTAACTAGTTTGGTGCCATGAAAACATCTAGGGCTTGAATCAGAGGTAAATAGCCCAAATAGCTAACAAATTCATGAAAAGATATTCAAACTCACTAATAAGCAATGAATGAAAAATTTAAAACCCAATGAGATAGCACTGCAAATTTATCAGACTGGCAAAAATCAGAAGTGTGAATAATATCAAATATTGGTGAAGATGTAAAAAATGAATAAAATAATAAGCAAATAAAAATGAGCTCACATAAAGGTTGACAGATATATTTCTTATGTTGCTTGGAAATTAAAAGTCAGACTGCTTTTTTTTGAGATGGCCTTTCTCTGTCACCCTGGCTAGAGTGTAGTGGTCTCATCACAGCTCACTGCGACTCTTGGTCTCAGGGGATCTCCCTGCCTCAGCCTCTAGCACAGCTGGGACTACTGGCCCCTGCCACCACACCTAGCTTATATTTTGTAGAGGTGGCATCTTGTTCCTGGCTCAGGCTGGTCTTGAACTTCTGGCCTCAAGTGATCTTCCCATCTCAGGCTCCCAGAGTGCTAGAATTACAGGTATGAGCCACTGTGCCCAGCCTTTAAAATATCTTACTTGACTACATACACATACAAATTATACATACATATGCACACACACACAAAATACCTAAATTGTCTGTAAAAAAGGAAAAGAAGTAAATTTCTTTTGGAGACTAACATATCCATAACACAGGAAGAATGAAAATCTACCTGAACTCTCAATGACTGATTGATTCTCAGTAATGACTTTTTCATATTTTGATGGTCGGGACCATCATGGGGAGTGTGGCATCACGGGGAGTGTGGGTGGAAAGGAAGGAAGACAGAGAAAATCCTATGGCTTAGAATTTTGAAAATGTCAATGGGTTGGAAAACACCACCCCGATGTGGCAGATGTTTGTGTTTTTGTTTAAATTGTTCTACCTTTCTGTTACATTGTCACATGGCTGTCTATCTCCCATAGAGCCATTTGTGGTCCTCGGAAGCCACTTTCCAAGGCGCCCCAATACCAGATGTTCATCTGAGTTCGCCTCTGCGTCCTCCAGTCATGCACCATTTTCTAGTGCTCTTTGGGAGGATCGTTTTTATATGGTGGGAAGCGCTTGTGTTCTCAGGACTATGACCCTAAAGGTGAGTATACTGTGTGTGCCTCTCTCATTGTGGCGAGGTGGGCTTCCTTTAAAGGGCCACTTCCTCTTTGGTCGGTTGGCTTCTGGACAACATTGCACAGAGGGTGATGCTAAGATATGTGAGTAAGGAGAGATCATCTCCTCCTGTGTTTCCAAAGGTGAGCGTGTCAGTGGAGATTTAGATGCACTTTAAAGAGATTGTGGTCTTGATATTGTATAAAATATTATAAAATGCAGGTGGTGGGGGCTAGAAAATGGTAAGAGAGAAGTGAACATTTTTGCAGATTAACAAAGGAATGCTTCTGACACAAGATGAGATTTGAGGCAGCTTCCCCCCATTGGGGATCTGAGGTAAAGGCTTTTGCTCACTTTGTGTTCTCCTGATATAGCACTCACAGATTTTGTCTCTGAAAATCATCTGATAGGTTTCAGATCAATGAATTTATTCGTCCAGTAACATATTTAGTAAACACCTACTATGTTCCAGGGACTGTGATAGGTACCAGGGGAACATTAAGGAAGACAGACAATAGCTAAGTAATATTAACAAGGGCTATGAAAATGATAAAATTGAATTATGTGCTAAAAGCTGGGGGGGGGCTGGAGCATTCAGAAAGAATGGTCAGACAAAGTCTCTTCCTGATGATTTGTCTTTTGAGCAAAGACCCTAGTGATGATAAGAAAGGAAGGCCACCTAGATACAGGGATCAACAGCTGTAAAATCCTTGAGGTAGTAACTAGCTTGGAGTGTTTCAAGGAACGAAGTAGGTTATGTGACTAGAATAAGGTGAAACATGGAAGGAGTAGTAGAAAAGAAGACCCAAGAGGTAGGCAGGCGCCAGGTTATGAAGAACTTCGAGATAGGTGATAATGAGTTTCCAAGTGCATTTGAGAGCAGGAGGGTGACACGATTGCATTTGTTTTAAGGTTAGACTGACTCCTGGGTGGAAAATGGAGTATAGAGAAACAAAAGGACTGATGTCAGAGATGATGGGGCCTGGACTATGACTGTAGTAATGGAAACAGAAGTACACAGATTCAGGATATATTTAGGAAGTAGAGCCCTTGCTGATAAGTTGGAAGTGGCTGGAAGAAGAGAGATAAATGTCTCTAGAAGGATTATTAGCTTTCTGGTCTGAGGTTGAGCACATAGAGGTGCTAATAACTGATTTGAACAAGGCTAGGACAGTGTGGACTGGGCAATATGGGAGGCCCAAATCAAGCCCTGGGTTGGATCATGTTGATATTATGATGACATTGCAACATAAAGCACACCCAACTTCTCACTTTAGAAAGGAGACCCCTGGATCCAGATCACCTGAGTTCCAATCCTTTCCCTACCAGTTGTATGACCTTAACCAAATCACACCTTTACCTTCAGCTTCTTTTTCTATAAATGGCAATGAGAGTACCTCCTTTAAAGGTTTTGTTATGAGGAGGTAATGGACAGTTTCTCATATATGATAAGCACTCAATAAATGTGAGTATTATAGTGTTCAAGGCCATTATTAGTACTATCGTCGTCATTGCCAGTTATCCTTAGGATCCTGAAATGGCAAAGGACTTGCTTTACTTCCCTTTTCATCCCTAATTTAAAATGTTGGGTTTTCAGTCCAGAAGCTATAAACGACACCTTTACATTGAATTTGAGGGCAATGATGTATGTCATCATGTCTCCAAATTTATGATGGTGAGAAAAGTGTACAACAGAAAACAATTGAAGGAAGCTACCTGATTTGATTGCCCCACTCGTTATTCACTTTCGGTAGGGCTCTGGGGTCTGAACTGTCACATCTGCCATGAGAAAGTAGACATCTCATTGTGGGGTCAACCCCAATATGTATTTCCTCCTTTGGGAAAGAGAAAAGTCTGATTTGGCTCACAAACTAGTGCCCCTCGTGGTGCAAAAAACTCTGTCATCTATCCCAGCTTCTGTCTGAGTTTCTAGGCTATTTGTTCCATATTAGTGGACATTTTGGAAAACACATCTCCTGAGCACATAGGGCTTTTTTTGGAAGAAGACTTTGTACTCTGTGACCATGTAGCACATTTGGGAAGAGCAGTGAACTCAGAGTTCAAATTCAGGATTCTGCTCCTGGATCCAGCCAGTTTCATGTCTTGTGCCAAATCATTCTATCTGTATAACCCTCAGTTTTGAAATTTGTAAACTCCAGTGCCTATCTCACACTGATATGCACATTAGATTAGCAAAGACCTTGGCCGTAAGTATACTTCCAAAATTACTACCTGCTATACAAATGTCAGGTAGTTTTTACTTTATAAATATATTTTAAGTATCTAAATACTTTAATCTTTCTTCAGGAAATTTGCACCGTAAAGAAATCCACTGATGAAGTTATATATATAGAAGATTCCGATGAAGAACAACTTGCAAGTACTACCAGGGAAGACACAGCCGTTGAGAGGTAACGACACCCTAGAATGCAATTTTACTAAACCGAACTAAATCAAGAGAAGTAACGCCTGCAGACATTTTTCTTTTCTATAAAAGTGAAAAAAAAAAGGTTAAAGAACCCAGGTAAATCCCGATGACCAATCCAGTAGTCTGAGCATTCTCCCCCAGGTATTATAATTCACACTTTGCCAACAGAATATAAATGCAAGTGATTGTCTTTTTACTTTTAAAAAACACATTAAAGCAATAAATAGAAAAAAAACTTAATGGACATAAACATTTAAGGTAATACTTTTAGAAATAATACTTCATTGCTTTTTTTTTTGAGACAGAGTCTCACTCTGTTGCCCTTGGTAGAGTGCTGTGACATCATAGCTCACAGCAACTTCAAAGTCTCGGGCTCAAGTGATCCTCTTGCCTCAGCCTCCCAAGTAGGTGGGACTACAGGTGCCCACCACAATTTTTTTTCCTATTTTTTGGTGGAGACAGGGTCTCACTATTGCTTTGGCTAGTCTCAAACTCCTGAGCTCAAGCAATCCACTCTCCTTGGCCTCCCAGAGTGCTAGGATTACAGGCGGGAGACACCGCCCCTGGCCCTATTACTGTTTTTCTTGAAAATAAACGTAACGTTTAGACACTTTTAAATGGTAGAAGAAAAAGTACACATTGTAGTAACTGCAAACTGTATGGGCATCCCTCTCTTTATGAATCTAGTCTGTTCCTTAAAAATTGTAAATACAATTTCAGAGAATAGAAGCCAACATTCCATGATTTTACATGGAAAGAATGAAAAATGCATTTCAACCCATAGGAAAATGATGAACAATTTTGTCAAATATCACTACAACCTCTGTATTCATCTATTTAAAAACCTGCCACTTGTTTCTGTATAATATCTAGGCTGGGCGTGGTGGCTCAAGCCTGTAATCCTAGCACTTTGGGAGGCCAGAGGTGGGTGGATTGCTTGATCTCACAAGTTCGAGACCAGCCTGAGTAAGAGTGAGACCCCATCTCTGAAAATAGCCAAGTGTCCCTCCCTGCTGTATTTTGTGTGCTTGAATATTTTTCATCATTCAAGTACCAGTTCAATCTTCCTTCTCTGAGAAATACTCCCTCCTGCCCGGTTTGGAAGAGCTGCCCCTTCTCTGTTTTCCTGGCTCCAATTGACACTCTCCCCTTTGCCCAGAGATCACAGAGAACTCTTCTCCAGGGAAATCAGAAGCTTCATGAGGGCGGGATCCAAACTGCACCTCGTGTCTCCCTTAGTATTGAGACTAGCTTATTTTATTCAATGAACTGCTTTTCTGGTTTCTAGGATGCACATGTATTTAGCTGTGTGTCCACCTTGTCACTAGAAACTAATGGGGGTGATTTGCAGAATGAAAAAGAAGAAATAAGACCAAATTTAAAGCCATGTCTCATATTTACGCAGCCAACACTTAGGCCACCAGTGCATTGATAAGTAGCAAGGACATAAGCTATTTTTTTAAGACACATTCTGGGACTTGACTCTTCTCTTTATTTCACTAGCTTTTTTTCCAAATCTGGCTCATTAATAGTCTTACAAAAGCGACAGAAAAAAAAGACCATATATAAAGTCATCTTATATAAGGCATGTTCACTGCCTTCAAGCAATTCTCCAGGCAGAAAGGGTGGACAAAGTCATAAGAAACCTTAATATAAGGCAGAAGGGAATTGAGGAAGAGAGAAGAGTTAAGGACAACTTGTAGGTTTTAGCCTCGAGTGACTGCATGAAGGCTGGCACTCTTCCCCAAGCTAGGAGACGCTGGAGGAGGAAAAGGAGTCTGGACAATGTTGAGCTGAGGTTAGACACCCAGATGCTTGTACTGAATGCAGTTGGATCTTGCGTCTACAGTTGAGGAAAAGGTCTTGAGATGGAGATGTGGGAGTCACCGCTAGTTGAAACCAAGGCATATAATATGCTCTGCAAGGGAGATAACATGAAGAAATAGCAGCCAAGAGCAACCTTGAAGAGGTACCAGCGTATTAAGTGTGAACACATTCTATTAGACTAAATGGACTTAGACATTTTGTCGAATATGGAACTTTTTTAAATTTTAAAATAATCTTTATTGGCAATTTTATTTTTAAATTATGTGCAGGCTGATTTACAAGTGACTCCATTATATGTAAGTTACTTGCCACTGTAAATCAAATGAGTAAGAAATACATAGTAGAAATTTTATAGTTCAGTCATACACACAAATGACCAAATTAACTCATTAACAAATTATTTCATGCTGTGTAAATCAATACTTTATAATTATTACATACTTTGAATATCCAAAAATATTTTTTGGCTCTTCCAAATTTTCTAGTATTAGACATGAGTGATGTAAATAAAATGGTTTTATTGCTGGGCCCTAAGAGGTACAGAATGGAAAATTTCTGTCTATTGCATCAGTATTCACCTTTTGAAACTATGCTAAATAATCCAATTATTCTATTAATTTTGTGTCTTCTGAATGAACTCAGAAGGTTTCACAATTATCATTTGTGTCACTGTCTTTCTGCTCCTAGGTCTTTTTTTAAATAATATTTACTACTGGGCTCCAGTTTTTCATTTTGTGGAGTAAATGGGGCTTTTCAAAAGAAGAATTTGAAAAAAATACATTTTAATAACAAATTCTCATTTATGAAAAATTTTAAAGCTTGAAACACTATTAATATTAAAGTTAAGATTCTTATTCATTCACATTTTCTCCCTCTCCCAAACTGCTACTTAGCCAATGGAAAGTAAACTAATATTTAGACTTTAGTGTGCCGTGTAGCTGCATTCTCACCTTGGGCATCAAAATTCTAATTTTGATAGAAATGAATTGTTAATGAACCTGAGAATGGAGAGTTACTCTAATTACAAGAAACAAAATTAAATTTGGCCTGAAGGCATTTATTGTAATTGCAAATGGTTTAAAAATTGAGAAAGAGCATTCTACTCATATACTTTGATGGTTTTTTTTAATCTTGCTGTGTTCAGCAAACTTCTTTCTAATGAGGGTCCAGATAATTTTTTTGTACATGTGATGCAGAACAACTTTCTCTATAGGAAAAGCACCACCTCAAAGATGGATGATATCATGCGTTAAGAAAAATAAATATTTTTTTCTCATTTGGAGTCTTATTTTCTGATAAAAATTTTTGATTTAAATGGCAAGTAAGATATTCTTACTATCTCTCTTTTGATCTCTCTTTTTACCTATTTATAGAAATGTTGAAACTCAGACAGAAAACTTGACAATGGAAGCTGTGCAGTCTGACTGTTCTGTTATTCTCGTGGAAGTACGTATATAGAGACCCATATCCCTATGATGTTGATTATTTAGTTAATGTGTGTTGCTTTTGATTTTAATTTCAAGAAGTATCTCATATGGTCATAGCACGTGAGCAGTGTTCCAAATCTTACCATTTTGTAGCCATTTCTTATTGGGAGCCATGATGGTATGACACAATCTGATGAGTCTACTCACATACCTTACTGCAGCAGGCAGATTAGTACATTTTCATATTATAATATTCCAGACATTGATCAGTGCCTTTTTGCTTTTGACCATCATGGCTATGAACCCAGTCAGTCTCTAATGAGCCTGGGTTGTTCCCACCCTTTCCTTAAGACACTCAGTGTTTCATCCATTTACTCATCACCAGATGTTACTAGAGAGAATCCTTTAGGGATATACATTAATAAAAATCTAAAACTTGGGTCTTTCCTTAATGATCTGAAACTCTAACCTTGGAAATAAAATCAAACTGCAGGAAGAGGGATACAGAAGAACAAAAGAGGCATTCCCAATGTTAAAAAGTGGCAGGGTGGTCCTTCACCACAGCTGCTGCTCTGTGGGTACGTGCAACACAGCCGCTAGAGTAGACCACATGGGAACAGTGGTACAGAAAGCAGATACCACGGAGACATCAGGAGATACAGGTTGGATTCCTGATACTGCTACTTACCAGTTATGTGGCCTGGGGAAAGTTATTTTACCTCAGAGAGCCTTAGTTTGGTCATCTGTAAAATAGAGATGGTAATAATACTATTTTCCAGGCCTTCTCATAGGGATGTAGTAATGGTCAAAGGAACGTCACTAGTGTCTTGTCTGTAGTCCTGCAATAGTATGAAACCTCTGTGAGAGCAGGGACCAGCATATTGATCAGCATATTTCCAGTATCTTAAAGAAGGCTTAGCACACGTAGGCACACATGAGTCCTAGATACACAAATGAGTAGGTTAAAACACTGTTATTCTTATAGAACCTTTCAAATGTGTGGTAGAGGAATTTCAAGAGCAGTACAGACAGGCTGCATGCATGGACTTCCACTGTGGTTTTCAGGCTTCTACGTGGTTGGGTCAGTGCCGGCAGCAGATCTTCTGGACATTTAAGTTCTCCTGTAACATGGAAATGTTGTGAACACATAGTTTAAACATGAAGTGCTAGTTTGATATTGAATTTCCCCAAGATTTCTTGTTTAACAAGGTACTTCTGTGGAAATCAAACTTTCTCCGTTCTGACAAAGTACCTCTGCTCATCCTAACATTCTGTGTAAGGAAGTATGAGACAGGAAGGCAATCAGGTCGAACAAGGCTAATTTAAACAGAGCAATATTCTGTTGACACACAAAACTAATTGCAGGGATGCTAGGAAAAGAGGCCTAGCTAATCATATATAGCTATAGCCATCACTCTGATATCTACACAGCCAGTAGCCTCACTTCATCAGTTAGCTGACAAATATTCAGACAGGATCTGTGGGATACCATATGTGACCTACAGTGTGCTGCATGAGAAGGATCCAGAGCCTTTAAACCTAGGCTCTTTTGAGGAAAACTGGGTTCAAATATTCTCACTTTACATTGGTTGGGTGTGGTGGCTCATGCCTGTAATCCTAGCACTCTGGGAGGCCGAGGCAGGTGGATTGCTCCAGTCCCATGGTAACTAACCCACTGTCATGATGATTGCATTAATCCCATGTTCTCATGACCTAATCACTTCCTGAAGATCTCACTTCTCAACACTGTTGGCATTGGTGATTACATTTCTAACATATGGACTTTTGAGGAAACATTCAAGCCAAAGAACCAAGTATAATCTAACTACATTTCAGAACAAAGATGAAGATACTTGCAGGAATACGAAATATTGTATTTATTACCCTACAAGGTAAAACTAACAATATTGTAGCATTCAGTCAAAGAAGCGAGAGAGAGTGACCCATATTCCCATTAGACATCCAATTGGAGAGGTAATGCTGGACTGGCGATTTGCATTTGATAATCATCAACATGGGTGGTCTTAAAGGTATAAGCCAGTATGAGGCCACTAAGGTAGATAGCAACAAGGACTTATTGTCCAAAGTACAGTAGCCAAAATTAAGAGATTAGGAGTAAGAGGAGGAATCATCAAAAGGGGTTGAGGAGTGACCAATGAGATAGGAGGTAAGCCAAGTGAAAAAAGCATTTTCAGAAGGAAGGAATGTTGAACAGTGTCAAATATAATACTACTGATAGATTAGGTAGGTTGAAAATTGAGACGTGACCATTAGATTTAGGACCTGTAGGTCACTGCTAAACTTGACAGGAATTTTGGTAAAGTATGATGGGGTTCAGGGAGATAATGTCTGATTAGAGTAAGTTTAAGAGGGTATGGTAAGTAGGGTGGCAGGTGGAGAAGAGGTGTCATTCAGAGAGTATTTTTAAACTCAGTGTATTTTAAAAATTCTACTCTATTTTATCTCTATTTTCCCCATGCCTATTCAATCTGTTGTCTTTATAAGAAGCCCTGTAGAGTTTTCTTGCCCCCCAAAAGTAAAGTGCAAGGATCTCTTAAAAATTAGCCCGAGCACTTTTGACATTAAGCCACCACAGGGAAAATACAAAGATTTGGGGACATTTTGAATGCCCCACTCTGTCCACACACAGACTCATTTCCAGTTCACATAACCGTCGTGTATTGGAGCTTGAATCTGAAGCCTAGTTTATGTCCGCTATCCAAAGCCATGTCTCGTTTTCAAATCCCTTAGCATAATGTTCATGGAGACAATTATGGAATAAAGGTGAATCCAGAACTCTTCTGAATACCATAAATGTGTATCAGTTGCCTTCCTGTCCCCATGCATGCATTTTCATTTTATTTTCTTTTTAGCTTCTAGCTGCCTCTCTTGAAAGATTTTCTTCAGGCCCTAGTCTTAATTGCATTTTAAACTGGTATCCTTTTGCTTCCAAAATAGTTTCTTGGCTTTATTTTGTTCAGGGCAATTACCATTACTGTACATGATGCTGTCATTTAAATTCCTTTAAGCTCACTGCATTTATATTGATAAGCTAAAACATATGAACACACAAATGGACACCTTAACATCTGAGTTTACAAATTTCGACTGAAAATCAACCAGGAAGCAAGGTTCTAGTGATTAAATCAATAGATGGCTATGATAAAGAATAGAAGAAAGAGGACAGAGAGAGGTCGGGTCCCATCTCAGCGAATACCACTTCATGATAATACCCACCTACATAATGAAAAGATTCCCACATCTCCTGCAACATAGCACTTATTTTAAGGAGTATAGAGCACTATCACTTGAGTAGTGAGGTTGCACAATTTTCTGAAGTTGAAATGCTGTAATGTGATTCAACAGATTCCGTGTAGAAAAATCAGTATAGGTCTATGTCTTAAGCCTGTACAAAACAAACAAACAAAAACAATGCCCTAAATATTTTGGAAGAGATGTAGAAGATTTCACTGCTGAACTTAAGTTTGATAGGAGCAGTGAATTCCCACTACTGAAAGAAGACCAAGTTGTTAAGGAAAAGAAACTGGATCATTTCACAGTAATACAATGGATATGGTTTAAAGCAGCAAATGGTTTAAATAAAGGTAGTCAGGCTGGGGAAAGAGCACTGAGTTTGGTGTCAATGGATTCTGTCTCTTGCTCTGCTCCTAATTTGCTGTATGGCCTTGTCCTTGGTGACACTGTGAAGTGAGAGCATTGCACTAGAAGGCTGTCAGGGCCTTTTCGCCCTCTCTGCTACAAGTACTTTTGCTAACAATACTTTCAAGTTTAATATGCCTAGAAAACATGGAGTAGTTGTTAAGCAGCCCTCAGTTGGCCTTTGCTTGCTGTCAGGCTAGGTTGCATGTGCAGCAGGAACTCTGGGAAAATGGCCCCATCAGTAATGGTGCCACTCCAGTTCTCTTTAAATCAGTGTTTCTGGGTCTAACACTGAGGAAAGGAAAATGAGGCACTACCTTCCTTGGCTAATAGAGTGACAGCATCCTACCAACACCACCGAAAGGCAGAATTTCTTGTAAACATGTGTAATGCTTCTGTTTTGGGCATGCGTGTACTGTGCTTCTCTTCTTAAGTTCGGCAGTGTATACCTTATGGCATCCATAAACTCTGATTGTTGTTACAAACTCCAGCAATATTTTTCAAGGACATGTTTGATCACAACTTTGTGTTACCTTTTCAGCTGATTGCAGCAAGGCTAGCAATTGTGGTACAAAAAGCATCAAGATTTGTGTTCTGCCTGTGTTTTCTGTTGTTTATATCTCCAACTCCAAAATGAAATGTTATATTTTTCTTTTTTGGAAATTCATAGGATCAAGCTGATGTTGTAGAGGCCGAGCAATGTGAAAATCAGGAGGCGGCCGGTGATTCCATTAGCTTAAACTCTGAATCAACTCTCACTTCAAGTCTTACCCCATCTTCTCTGAGCAGTATTCCAGTATCTCCTGGTAGGTACATTCAGGCATTTGGATAGGGACTATCAGAAGAAAAATAGTGACCTATACGGTAGTTACAATTTTCAAATGAAGATAACGTTCTATTTATAATGGTGTGAAAGCACAGGAATAAATTCCAACTTTTTTCTTCTTTTGAGATGATATTTTAAAGCAATAAAAATGACTATCTCATCACAGGTTCAAGTGCTTTGGAATGGTATTATTATCGCCCACTTAACTGGAATCTTCTAAAGATTGGTACTAGATCTCAGTCCTTGAGGGAATGACATTCGTCTTTTCATACTCATGTAGTCTGTTGTGCTGTGGCATAGCAGTTATGTTCCAAAGAATCTTCATCATTAAGTTTTAATGGGCGTAAAGGGAGAAAGGGATAGTCTCTGAAAAGCAGTGATATTTCTTGTATAAGGTTCAATATTAAAGACATTTCAAACTGTAATTATATAAAAAAATATGAAACTTAAAGAAATGATAGATGCATAATACAGATCATGTCTCTTAATTGGTGGAATCATATTGTAGATAATTTATATTTCGGAATTTTCACATATAGAAGTAATGACCTCTATTTCAATTTTGTATCTTAGTTATTTTTCACAGCTTTTAAACAGTTTTACTACCTCCACTTTTTTTTTTTTAGTGGAACAGAGGCAAACTCTTTATTATTGACATGGAATGTTGCCAAAATGGATAGTTTACACAGTATCTATCATTATGCAAAACAGGGAGAAACTATATACAAGCATTTGCACAGAATATTTCTAGAATACATAAGATAATATTATAGTCACATACTAGTAGCCGCTAGTAGAAACTACCTCCACTTTTTTAGTATCCTTAGTTAACAACCCTTCTGTTAAGCTGTCAATCTCAAAGCTTTGTTTAGAAAAAATCCTTTCAAAACAATTAAGTTTTGGTGGGAGAAGGCAATGTCCACCAACTCATAATTGTGATTTCTGAAATTTACAAAAGCAGTGATTGCTTTGAACCTACTATTCTGGACTTACTGTGTAGCTTTGCTATGAGAATTATTCATGCTTATTACTGTTAAAGCAATGATGGAGAAATCTTCGCAATCTTCCATAACTGACTCTTCTAATAAAATGACTGGTGACATATGGCCCACATGGTAGAGATGGAGTAGCTCCCAGGTTTCTCACTGTCATTTATTAATGATAATTTAGTAGATTTGTTCATTTAGAATCAGAAAATAATAAGCTTATTATTAGGATGCTAAACTGATTTGGAAAGTGGCTGATAGTGGAAAAGTACTTTTGTAGAAGAGTTTGAACAAAGATAAACACTGGAAGAATCCAGAAACCAGAATTTCCAAAGTATTTTAAATAGTCATCCAGCCCAGGTGCGGTGGCTCACACCTGTGATCCTACCACTTTGGGAGGCCAAGGTGGAAGGATTGCTGTAGCTCAGAGGAGTTCAAGACCAGTTGGAGCAAGAGCAAGACCCTGTCTTTACCATTAACAAAAATAGAAAAAAAAAAAAAAAACAGCTGGGCATTGTGGTGGGTGCCTGTAGTCCCAGATACTCAGGAGACTAAGGCAGGAGGATTGCTTGAATCCTGGAGTTGAGGCTGCTATGCACTGGGCTGACTCCACAGTACCCTAGCCTGGGGCAACAGAGTGAGACTGTGTCTCAAAAAATTAAAATCAAAATCAAAATTAAAAAATAAATGGTCATCCAAAACTCATGCTGTGATTGAAGGGCAATTTCCTCATGTCCATAGCATTGTAATCAAGCGTACAACCCTTGGCTGCAAAGAGCAGGCGGGAGGTGTCATGGTGGCTCACTCTACCTAATCCCAACATTTCTATTTTCTAAATTTTATATCATGAAATAATTTTGGATTTACAGAAGAGTTGCAAAAAAAGTACAAAGAAAAAATAGAAAAATGAGAGAAAGTTCCTATTAAGGAGGCTTCACTCAGTTTCCCCCAGTGTAACTTTATACACAACCATAATATAATTGCCAAAACTATGAAATTGAGATAGGTGAAATACTTTTAATGAAGCTCCTGCCTTTATTCAGTTTCCCTAGAAAGTCCTTTTTCTGTTCCAAGAACCAATCCAGGATCCCTTATTGCATTTAAAAGACATGTCTCTGTAGTCTTTCTTTCTTTCTTTCTTTCTTTCTTTCTTTCTTTCTTTCTTTCTTTCTTTCTTTCTTTCTTTCTTTCTTTCTCTCTGTCTTACACACACCCTACACACACACACACAACCCCCCCCACACACAATATACAAATGACTATTAACTACAAAAGTAAATAACTGTATTACTCTTCAGAAAACCTTGTATTAAATTGACATGAAGTATCACTTACTGACAATGTTAATGAAGTAAAAAGGGATAATTTCGAAT
>CAUYON010211220.1:0-39414 GCA_963573935.1 Arctocebus calabarensis | reverse complement strand
AATGTGTTCAAATAATAATGGGGAAATTGCCAGGAAGGCTATGTTAATCAGTTTGATGAAAATAGTTAAGATTGTATATGAAACCAGCACATTGTACCCCTTGATTACACTATTGTACACAGCTATGATTTAATGATAAAGATAATAAAATAAAATAAAAATTACATCTTATATATTGTGTTCACATAATATATATTTATTATTTTATATATTTTTCTTTTTAATAATTTAGAAAGTAAAAAGTAAAATTACAAAGCAAAATTAAAATAATAATAACTTTTATATTTGCCCATTTACTACTTTTATTTGAATTCTTTATTGCTTTCAAAATCAAGTTGCTATCTAGAGTCTTTTAATTTGAACCCGAAGGACTTGCTTTATTATTTCTCTCTCAGCTCTTGTTTATCTGGGTAAGTCCTTGTTTCTCTCTTATTTTTGAGGGGCAGTTTTGCTGGTTGTAGAATTCTTGGTCAACAAGCTTTTTCTGGAGGAGAAAACTTAGCTGTGTCGTTCTACTGCCTCTGACCTCTATAGTTCCTAATGAAAAATCAGCTTTTCATATTATGGACAGTACCTTGTTTGTGGTCATATCACTTCTCTGTTGCTGCTTTCAACAATTTGTTTTTGTCTTTACCTTTGATACTTTGATTAGAATGTGTCTCAGTATGAATTTCATTAGGCATATCATACTTGGAGTGCTGAACTTCTTAGATTTAGATATATATCTTCCTTCAAATTTCAGAATTTTGTGACCATTCTCCCAAATATTTTTTCTGCACTTTTTTTTTTCTCTCTTCTCCTTCTGAATTTTCCATTATTCATATGTTAGTCCACTTGATAGTATCCCATAGATCTCTTAGGCTTTGTTCACCTTGTTCATTCTTTTCTCTTTTTGCTCCTCAGATTAGATAATCTTAATTATTCTATGTTCAAGGTTGTTATTCTCTTTTCTGATTGCTCAAATATATTCTTTAACCTCTTTCATTTGTTATGACAATTTTAGGCTTCAATATTTTAGTTTCATTAATTTTATAATTTTTATCCTCTTACTGTCATTCTCATTTTATTCATACACTTTTTTTTCTGATTACTTTTAGTTTTTGTCCATAACCATTTCTATTTAGTTTTTTGAACATCATGATAGTTGATGTAAAGTCTTTATTTCTTAGGCACAATGTATGGATTTCCTTGGGGGCATTTTCTGTCAATTAATTTTTGTTCCTTTGAATGTTTTATACCTCCTGTTTTTCTATATGTCTTGTGCTTTCCTTTTGTATAAACTGGATATTTGAATATTATATTTTGATGACTCTGAAAGTCAGTTTCCCACTACTTTTCCAGGGTTTGTTCTTTTTAAATTCTTGTTACCTATAGTCATTCATTTGCTTATTGACTTTTCCAAGCTATATTTGCAAAGACTGTATTCCTTTTCAGTTGGAGGTCCTTGTTTTTTTTTTTTTACTTTGTGTTTGGGAAGAGTCTTGACAGAGATTTCCTTGAAAATGATGAGCAAAACACATCTTCTAGTCCTTGTGGAGGAGTTCAGCACTAGGACACTCCAACACTTAACCAGGCTTACACTGAGCCTAGATGTCCCTAAAGGGGACATTGTTAAGTTCTTCTCCAGTATTTTCTGTCCATGAGGTTTTTCTCCACAATGTTTGTTGCTTTCTGAATTCCTTAATTTATTGGATCCTTTTAAGTGTTCTAACTTTACAAGCAAATTCTTCCTTGCTTTTCTTTCCATGCTTCAGGTGCTCTATCATACGTTTCAAGCATTTCTTTTGCCCCCGGCCACTGCTGATTACTCACTGGCTTTACAGTGTTTTCAAGCAATGTCCACTACATTTCCTCCATGGGACAGTTTCATGTTCAGCAAAATAGAGAAGAATACTTTTGTTTATGCCTCCAGTTATCCCTCAGATGAGTCAAAACAGACATGGAATAATTTGTGATAAGTTATTTTCTACTTTCTCTGGAACCGGGGACTAGGGGCCCACAGTAAGAGTTAGGAATGTGTATTACTGTCTTCAAGTCTACTGCTGAGCTGGAGAGGGAGTAGAAGACATAAGAAAAAAATGCCATAAGTATTTCCCTACCATTTAACAATTGCCTTTTACTTGGTTAAGCATTTGTTTTTCTCATTAATTTTCTGGTAATTTGTGAGCCATGTCTCTCTTTTTTTAAATTTCTCAGATGCTTTGCCAGGAACATGAGTTTTCTGTTTCTCATTGCTTTATAGAATTTCTGCAGATAGTTTTCACATGAATGCTTTGTTATATATATTGTAATTATTTTCTATCCCTTGACACATTTATTTTAATAGTGTTTGTGGTACCTATGCTCAAAAATTTTTTTATAATTAAACTAAAAAATATTTTCCCCTATGACTTTTGGGTTTTATGCCTGGCTTAATAAGACCTTTCCTATAAACATTTTTATATTAAATTAAATTTTTTTGTATATTAGCTTATTTAAATATTTTTAAAATAAAATATGTACTAAAATATTTAAATCAGTGTTATATATTTAGGTTTCGATTCCCTTATGGCAGCTCTTGATTTTCTTTAAATGTCTTTCAATTTTGATTTTTATTCAAATTGTTTCATTTTGTTTCAACTTTCTTCCCTTGTATTCTTCTTTTCTTTGCATACTATAGCCTGCTTCCACTAATCATGGGGATGATATGAGACAGGCTTACCTATGTGATTCAACAATGGTTAGTGTTTGGAGAAAAAATGTTATGTCTTCTTCTGGTTGTTACCACCCACCTTGACACTTCTTGGCCTTTTCCACACCAGTGTTCACATTACTGCTCCAAAGTTTTTGTCACTAAAGTACTAATGGTCACCTGGTGTGAACCAGTAATCACCAAGATAGTTCCCACTTCTTGTATCTTTTCCCTTTGACTTGGAGAACCCCTAGAAATGTTCTTGCTTTTTGCAGTTGTCCTTCCTTTTATGTTCTTTGATCTGTATTCTTCTCTGTCAAGCTGATTCTTTCTGCATTTTAGTCTCTCATGGAGCTTACAATAAATTTGAATCACTGAGGGAAGTCTTTCTTGTGTACTGCTAATATTATAATTTTGTTTCCTCTAATACAATTTTTTTACGTATTCTCAAGGGAAGAAAAAAATACAGCATTTATTCTGAGACTAATATCCTGATCTAATTTCCCATGTATATTTTTATTCTTACAACACATTTTTGTAATAGGATTTGAGGTTCCTGGAAAGATCACATTTAGTAAAATAAAATTGATCAAAATATTTCTGAATGTATATGAATCGTGCCCTGTGATTGCACCAATGTACATAATTATGATTCAATAAAATTATTAAAAAAAAAAGTAGCCAAACTTATTAGGCAGAAGCTACACAGAGCTGGATAATAAAGAATAAGAAAAATGTTCATGACAAATCCATGATTCTCAGAATCTTTTAGTAAAACAGGATAAAATGAAGGCATCAGCTGAGGAATTAGAGGACCCTTCGATCAGGAACTATAGATTCTAATTATAGGCCTTTAGTTATCTCTGAATAACCCCTGAAAATGCAATTATTCTTTTACTTATTCATCTAAGGAAGGGAGTGAAAGGAGATGCTGACGTTTCCTTGAATAATCTTAAAAAGAGGTAATGGAAAAATTAGAGATGAAGTGAAACTTTTGAAATGGGAAATAATTCACATGTAATTGTTGACATATATGCATATTCATGTTCTTTTAACACTTGCTTATTGTGTTGAAATCTTGGTATATTTTCAGCTATGGACAAATGTTTTCTAGATTCAGTAGCTTTATGATTTATTATTTTTTTTCAGGTCTAATCCACATCTTATCTCTGAGTTACTTCTGAGTGAATGTCTTTTCTCCTCTGCGCTTCAATAAATCCCACTACAGAATTGAGTTTACAATAGAAACTGCTTGAAAGAGGAAATGAGTTTAAAACTTGAATTAAGTTTCCTCAGGTAAAAGCAGGTTATTTTCCTCTGTAAAGAACCTTGTTGAGCATGTGCCCACTCTTAAGGAAAGTAGCTTAAACTTGATAATTGACCGAGCTCTGACTTGAGGAACTGCCTAACCCCCAGAGGGAAATCAGTTGAGGACCAGGCTGTGAGGTGCTTATTTCTCTTGTGGGGTGTGGAGGGTGCTTCCTGTATCATGAAGGCAAATCAATTTTTTGCTCATCCCTCTTTCAGTGCTAAACCTTAAGAGCAGATGCATCAGTTTTTGAACTTTCTTGAGAAGAATTGATTGCTCCTTCTTCCATATCCAACCAGAATTTTGTGCATCTTTTACGATAGCCTCAGACTCACAGATGTAGCAAAAAGAGTGTGGGCTTTGAAAATGGGGAGATATGACTTCAAGCACTGTCTCTGCACCAATTAACCACATAACTTAAAATGAATTGTTTTCTTCTTGCATTCATCAATGGAATGGGTAATAACAGTTATCTCTTAGGCTTGCTGTGAGAGTTAAACATGTTGCTGAATGTAAATTCCACAATGAAGTGTCTAGCATCTTGTAAGAACACAGGGTAGCATTTCTATGGTAGGAGGAGAGAAAGAGAGACGTTAGGTCACACCCTTCACCTACGTAGCCCAGAAGGTATGAACAAAAATAGATATTCTATTACTGCACTGACTGAAGTACACTGGCATAGCTTCACAAAGCAATCTTTGAAATATGTAAATGGGAGGAAAAAAGAGAAAGTAGAGTATAAGAATATCCCACACTTAGCATGGTTTGGTAATTTTCCTAGTAATATTTCCACCTTATAAGCAATGCAAAAGGAAAATGAGTTGGGTGGGCCATATCCTGATGAATTTTAATCCATATGCTCAAGTAAGAAATAGGTTAGGTTAGAGTCAGGAGGATGTCAAAGAGACCAATAGTCATTAATATCCTTGCTCTGGAAGCCTTAGATTGTGTAGTTATACAAAATAATAAAGGACTACAAAAATGAGAATGAGAGATATTAAGTCATTATTTTCTTCAACATCATATGACTGTGTATCATTAGAACTCATGAGAATTGTCTGAAAAGTTACTAGAAATAAAAAAGAGAGTGCAGAAAAAAAATCCCTAATTGCAAAATTTATATAAAAAGCATTAATTTGCTTGTATATCAATTAAAAACAGAAAATTAATGAAGAAAATATCTCATTTACAATAGCAAGAAAAAATGTTTTAAAAAATGAGGAAAAAGTATTCAGAGTTTATGTGAAGGAAACTTTAAAATTATTCTGAGGGTTATAAAAAATACCTTGAAAAATAATTATAACTTATTCTTAGGTAGAAAACTTCAATATTGTAAGGGTGCTATCTTCCAAAATTAATTTATGAAATCTATAATATCCAAATTAGAATACCAATGTGATGTTTTAAGAGAAAACTTACACACTATTTTCTGAGGAATACATGGATAAATTTGCTATTATGACTCTGAAAAATAAGAAAAATATTACATTCATCAGAAAACCTAGAATCTAGAAAATACGCATTCATAAATATATGAATATGTTATGTATGATAAAATGGAATTTTATGAGTGGAAATAGATGAGTTAATTGAAAATTCCAGGTTGCAAAAAGTGAATTGACATTTATGAAAAACATATACTTGGATAGCTATAGATAATTCAGTCTCAAAATGAATTTGAAATCTGTTTATTGCACAAATGTAAAAAATGAAATCTTAGTGATAGTATAAGAAAATATGGAAGACAAAAGGGCGCTTAACTTATAAAGAAAATATTGATAAAGTAGCAACTTAAAAATTAAAAACTGGAGTGTTGCAAAAATATGGTAATCTAAGAAACCCAAATAAACTGCACAAAATACTTCCTCTATGCACAATGGTCTTATAAAATTATAAATAAATATGTCACTCACCAAGTGGGTTGTTATTTTATAGAGAACAAGAAAATACACCTAGAAGAGAAAATATACCACAGAAGATAAAACAATCAACATAGTGAAGAGACAGAATTAGAACAAATATTCACTAGCCATCAAAGAAATGCAAATCAGAACCACAATGAAATCTCTCACACCAGTTAAAAAGGCTTCTATCAAAAAGAAAGGAAAGGCAAAGGCCTCAAGGAAAGTCAGAAAAGAAAAGAAAGATAGCAAAAAAGAAGGAAAGGAAAAGAAGGAAAAAAGGAAGAAAATAAAAGGAAGAAAAAGAAAATCAAACAACCCCGTTAAAAAGTGAGCCAAAGACATGATGAGAAGCTTTCCAAAAGAGGATAGACTATTAAAATATAAGAATATGTTCTGCATCACTGATCATCAGAGGAATGCAAATCAAAACCATAATGAGAATCACCTAGCCCCGCTGAGAATGGCTCTATTAAAATGTCCCAAACAATAGATGCTGCCATGAATGTGGAGAGAAAGAAACTTTTATAATGTTAGGGGGACTGTAAACTAGTACAACCTCTATGGAAAATAGTGTGGAGATTATTCAAAGAACTAAAAGTAGTTGCCATTTGATCCAGCAATGCCACTAATGAGTATTTGGCCAAAAGAAAAAAAAATTCTTAAAAAGACACTTGCACTTGGATGTTTATTGCAGCACAATTTACTATTTCAAAGATGTGGAATCCACTCAAGTGTCCAGCAATTCAACAGTGGATTAATAAATGTGGTATAAGTATCCTAAGGAGTACTACTCTGCCATCAAAAATGAAGTAATAACTTTTGCAACAGTCTGGCTGGAACTAAAGACTATTCTCCTAAGTATCACCAGATGGAAAAAAGAACATGTATTCACTATTAAATTGAAACTAACTGATGAGCACTCATGTGCATAGATGGAAACAAAATTCAAAGGAAATTAAGTGGATGGGGGAGGGTGAAAACATACCTAACGGGTACATTGTACACTATATGGGTGAGAGCACACTTAATAACATTGATTCAAGCAGTACAAAAACAATCCATGTAAGGAAAAATAGATTTCCCTTTAAAAAGAAAATGTCAGTCAATATCAGATATTGATGGGAATGTAAACCATGGAAAATGATATGAAGCTTCTCAAAAAACTAAAAATAAAACTACTACATGACTTGGCAATCTCACTGCTGTGTATATATCAAAAAAATAAATTACTATATCAAAGAGTATTTGCACTCCCAATATTTATTACTCACAGTATTTATTTGCACTATTCACAAAAGCTAAGATATAGACTCAACCAGAGAAATGGATAAACAAACTGTCCCATACATATGGAATATTATTCACACATAAAAAGGATAATATTCTGTTATTTTAAACAACATAGATGAAACTGGCAATCGTTATGTTAAATTAAATTAGCCAGACACATAAAAAGAAACACTGCAGTTTGTAATTCATATGTGGGAGTTAAAAACATTCTCCAGTAGGTAATGAATAGAATTGTGGTTACAAGAGGGTAGGAAAGACAGTGAAGGAAGAGAAGTTGGTTAAATGGGTACAAAAATAATACCATTAGAATGAAGCAATAAGTTTTAGTATTTGATTTCATGGTAGGGTAATTATAGTTAACAATAATTTATTGTATATTTCAAAATGGCTAGAAGACAAGATTTAGAATTTTTCCAATGAAAAGAATGATAAATATTCAAAGCGATGAATATCCTAATTACTCATATTTGATCATTACACTTTATATACATGTATCAGAATGTAATGCTCATATATATTCATAAAAATTGAAAAGAATAAGTACTAATAAACATAAAATTCTTTTCTTTCACTTACATTCAAATGAATGAAAATAAAATGAGATAACATTCATACCTATTTAATAGGTAAAAGGGAATATAATTGATAATGCTAATTTTAACAAAGGACTTGGAATATGAGATTTTTCATTTGATTGAAGTTCAAACTAGGTGCACCTGTAACCCAAGTGGCTAAGGTGCCAGCCACATACACCAGAGCTGGTGGGTTCGAATCCAGCCTGGGCTGCCAAACAATGATAATTACAATCAAAAGAGAGATGAGTGTTGTGGTGGATGCCTGTAGTCCCATCTACTTGGGAGGCTAAGGCAAGAGAATTGCTTAAGCCCAGGAGTTGGAGGTTTCTGTGAGCTGTGATTGTCATTGCACTCTACCCAGGGCAACAGCTTGAGGCTCAAATAAATAAATAAATAAGTGAAGTTCAAACTAATGCTACTTTGGAGAGCAATTTGTTGTTATCTGACACAACTTTAAATACCCACACTCTTTCACACAACAATTCCATTATTAGAAGGTTGACCAAAGAATGCTGTTATTGTGTAACTACACAGAAAATATGGAATGTAGGTGTTTTGGGGTTTTTTTTGTTTTTTGCAGTTTTTAGGCTGCAGCCACCTCCAGTATATGAGGCTGGCACACTACTCATTCAGCCACAGGCACCGCCCTGGAATGTAGGTTTTTAATAGTTAAAAAAGATACATAAACATAACCTATTAGGTACTTGTAGTTGTTAAATAAAATGTAATTCTGTACATCCAACAACATAATTCTACACATCTTTAAAAAGCATGCTACATTGGTAATCACTGTTGTCAATAGATATTCAACAAATTTATTATGAAATGAAAGCTAGGTACAGTACAGTGGCATTGACAGATCCCTTTTACTTAGAAAACGTTGTGTTGTACGTGTATTACTCGCATAGTTTAAATGAAAGAAGAATCAATATTTTTGTACACTTTATTATGTTTCTAAAGTTATTGGAGATAAGATGAATGATAAATTAATTTTTTGTGAAAAGTACAGTTTATTTTTTAGATATGTTTTAGGTTAACAGTAAAATTGAATGGAAGATGTCCCATACATATTCTCCCCCATAACGTGCACAGCCTCTCCAGCTCCATCCTTCTATACCAGAGTGGTACTTCTCTTACAGTGGATGAACCAACACTGACCCAACACTATCAGCCTAAGCCCATAGTTATTTTAGGGTTTACTTTTAATGTTCCATGGATTTGAAAAATATATGTCATGTAGCCAGAATTATAGTATCATAAATATTAGTTTCATTGCCCTAAAAATACCGTATGTTCCACCTATTTACCTCTTACTCCTCCCAAATTCTGAACAACTAGTACACAACTCTCTAGTTTTACCTTATGCCAAATGGTTGGAATAATACAATATATAATCTTCTAACACTAGTTTCTTTCTCTTAGCAATACATGTTTTAGGTATCTTCCATATCTTTTTGTGGATTGATACCTCATTTATTTTTAGCCCTGAATAAAATTGTATTGTATGGGATTCCTGTACTTTATTTAGACCTCTGTCTATTAATGAACATCATAGTTGTTTCCAGCTTTTGCAAATTATAAATAAAGTTTCTATGAACACCTATGTCCCAGCTTTTGCTTGGATATAAACTTTCAACTAATTTAAGTATATACTAAAGAGTACAATTGTTCAATATTTAGTAAGAGTACTTCTAATTTTTTAAAAAAACACCAGACTATCTTTCAATGCTAGCTGTACCATTTTGCTTTTCTATCACAAGTGAAAGAGTTTCTGTTGCTCTCTTTAGTGGTATTTGTGTTTTCAATTTAGCCATTTTAACAGGTGTGTCATGGGAACTGATTGTTGCTTATGTATGCATTTCCATATGATGTTTGATATTGAACAACTTCTCACATCTTCATTTGTCATTTATACATCTTCTTTGTTGAGGTATCTGTTCAGATCTTTACTTTTAAATCAGGTAGATCATTTCATTATTGTTTAAGAATTCTTTGTTTGTTGTAAATAACATTTATCAGAGATGTCGTTTCCCAACGTTTTTCCAAGTCTGTGCCTTGTCTTATCTGTAGACAATGTATTTTTTTATAGTAGAAATTTTAATTTTAATAAAGTGTAACTATCAATTTCTTCCTTCCTGGATCATGCCTTCGGTACTTTGTCCAAGAAGTTATTGCCAAGGTCATCTAGAATTTCTCCTATGTTATATCTAGGATTTTCATAGTTTTATATTTTATGATTAGATCTGTGACCATTCTGTTTAGAGACATGACCATTCTTAGTTTTGTAAAACAGGTAAGGTCTGATCTGTGTATAGATTCCCTTTTTTTTTGGCCCTTAGATGTCAAATTGGTCCAGCACCATTTATTGCAAAAGCAGAATTTTCTCTATTGAATTACCTTTGTTTTGTCAAAGATTGGTTGACAATATGTTTGTTTATTTTGTTCTACTAACCTATCTGTCTAGTCTATGTCCAAGAACATATTACCTTGATTACTATCATTTTATAATATGACTCTAAATAGGGCAGCATCAGTCTCCTGATTTTGATTTTCTCTTTCAAAATTGTGTGGGCCATTGTACTGCTTTAATAGTTCTCTATAACAAAATGCTATAGACTGAAACAACTGAAATTTATTCTTTTACACTTTTGAAGGCTAGCAGTCTAAGATCAATATCATGACACAATTTGTCTCCTCTGAGACCTCTTTCACAGGCTTGTAGATGGCCCCTTTCTCGTTGCGTCTTCACAAGGTCTTTTGTTAATTCCATGCATGTCTTACTCTTCTCTTTTTATAAGGATACAATTGAATTAGGGCTTATGCTAAGACCTCATTTTAGAATTGCCTTTTTAAAGGCCCTCCAAATATAGTAACATTCTATAGTACTGAAGGTTATGGCTTCTACCTATAAATCTTGGGGGAACACAATTCAGTTCATAGCACCTATTTTGTGTCTTTTGCTTCTCCTTGTAAGTGTTAGAACTAGTTTGGCTATTTCCACAAAATAACATGCTATTTTTTTTTAACTGACATAGATCTAGCAGAGGAGGACTAACACCTGGACAATATTGAGCCTTTGTATCCATGAACGTGGAATATATCTCTATTATTTAGTACTTTGACTTGCATCATCATAATTTTGTGAGTTTTCTCATCTAGATCTTATATTTCCTTTGTTAAAATTACACATAAATACTCCTTTTTAGTGCAAAGTAAATGGTATTATGTTTCAATTTCAAGTTCTAATTGTGCTCCCCACTTCATTCCTATGTTGAAGCACTAACCTCCTAGCACCTCATAACATTAACCTATTTGGGGACAGGACCTTTAAAGAGGTGGATAAATAAAATGAGGCGATTAAGGTGGCTGCAATGACTGATGTCCTTATAAGCAAAGGATATGCAGGCACAGTGAGAGATAGCAGGTGTCTTAGTCCATTTTCATTACTATCAAGGAACACCTAAGGCTGGGTGATTTGTGAAGAAAAGAGGTCACTTCTGCTAACTGTACAAGAAATATGGAACCAACATCTGCTTCTAACTGTACAAGAAATATGAAACTAACGGAACCAACATCAGCTTCTGTTGGGTGTTTCAGGGAGCTTTCAATCAAGGTGAAGGGTGAAGAGGGAGCAGGTGTGTCATGTGTAAAGAGAGAGAGCAAGAGAGGGAGGAGGTGTCGACTCTTTTAAATAATTAGCTTTTACATGAATTTACATCAATTTAGTCATTATTGCATAGAGGGCACCAACCCATTTATGAGCGATCAGTTCCCGAGACCCAAACACTTCTTATCAGGCTCCACCTTCAAACGAGGGATCAACTTTCCACATGAGATTTGGAATAGATCAAACATTTAAGCAATATTATTTTGCCACTTACTCCTTAAATATCATGTCCTCTCACATTGCTTCCTAATAGTCCCCCAAAGTCTTAATTCCTTCTGAGGGTCACTTAGAAGTTCAAAGTCCAAAGTCCCACCTGAGACTCAAGACAAATTCCTTATAGTTGTGAGCCTATAAAATTAAAAAACAAACAAACAAGCTATTCACTTCCAAGATTTAATAGGGATATGGGCATTGAGTAAACACTCCCATTTTGAAAGGAAGAAATCAGACAAAAGAAAGGGTAACAGGCCCCATGAAAATCTTTTTTCCTCCTGTTTACTTATTTATTTTATTTTATTATTTTTTTTTGAGACAGAGCCTCAAGCTGTCACCCTGGATAGAGTGCTGTGACATCACAGCTCACAGCAACCTCCAATTCCTGGGCTCAAGCTAGTCTCTTGCCTCCGCCTCCCAAGTAGCTGGGACCACAGGAGCCCGCCACAACGCCCGGCCATTTTTTGGTTGCAGCCGTCATTGTTGTTCGGCAGGCTGGGCTGGATTCAAACCCACCAGCTCAGGTGTACGTGGCTGGCGCCTTAGCCCGCTGAGCCACAGGAGCTGAGCCTTATTTATTTATTTTAATTTTGGAATATTACAAGGGTGCAAAAATTTTGGTTGCATAATTTACTTTTATATGTTTTAAGTCAACATTATAAGTGTGCCCTTCACCCAGAATGTGGGGAAGTCTTAAACTCAGTAGGGCAGACATTAAATCTTAAGCTCCCAAATGACCTCCCTTGACTCCATATTTTACATCCTGGTGTGAGGGTGTAGCATTTCAGGGTTTAAGGGTGCACACACTGCTGGTGGTTCCAGGCAATGCGGCTTCACCCCTGTAGTAGACTTTTGCTTAGACATGCAGGGTTTCTGATAATCTAGGTGTAAGCTGCCAAGCTTCTACAACTATTGCATTTTACTGCTTGCAGACTTAGCACCATGTAGATACCACCAAGGTTTATGGCTTGTGCCTTCCAGTAGCAGCTGACCAACCTGTACTTAGGGCCTTTTGAGCTATGACTGGAGCTATAGCAGCTCAAATGTGGGGAGCAGGATTCTAAGGTGGTGTAGGGCACTGATGCCCTGGGCCTGGCTTCTGAAACCATTCTTTCCTCCTATCCCTCTATGCCTGTGATGAGAGGGGTAGCTTGGAAAATTTCTTTTTCCTGTTATCTTGAATATTAGCACCTGGCTCCCTTTTAGCTATGTTGTTTCCTAGCAAATGGTTCCTGCACAGCCCACTTGGATTCCTTCATGCTATTTCCTTCTCTTCCACTTGGCCAGGCTGCAGTTTTCTAAATTTTTTAAACTTATTTCCCTTTTAATTATAAGTTCCAACTTTAAGTCATTCCTTTACTCCGTATCTGGTCATAGGCTGTTAGAAGTAGCCATGCGACTTCTTGAGTCCTTTTCTGCTTAGACATGTCTTCTGCTAGCTATCCTAGGTCATCACTCTTAATTCTTGTCTTCCACAAAGACCTGGGGCATGTACACAATGCAGCCATATTCTTTGCTATGTGTAACAGAAGTGATCTTTGCTCCAGTCCCCAGTAAATTCCTCCTATCTATCTGAGCGAGACCTTAGCCTGGCCTTCACTCATTAAGGGATTTGCCTCATGACACAGATGCTTCCCACCAGACCTCACCTCCAACACTGGGGATCAAATTTCAGCATGTGTGTGGGGGTCAAACATCCAAACCATATCAGCAGAGATGTGTGTTCACAGAGGAGACACCCTGTGAGAAGACACAAGAAGAAAGCCATATACAAGCTAACAAGAGAGTTAAGAAAAATTAATCCTACTGATGCCTTGATATTAGCCTTACAGCTTCCAAACCTATCAAAGAATAAATTTCTATTGTTTAAGAAATGTAGTCTGTGGTTTTCATTATAGAACCACTGGCAACTTAATAGACTTTATATGCTACAACCTTGCTATTATTCATATTAGCTTGAGGAGGGTTCATGTTTAGTTTTGTTTATTTTTTTGGTAGATTATTTTATGTTTTTTACATTTGCTTTGAATGCTTTTACATTTACAAAATGAGAAATATATTTTAAAAAATAGTTAAATAATAAACGTCATTCTTCATCCTTGAATTTCAATCATGTATGTCTCTTCCATACTAGTATGTACATATTTAGCACTGCAACATATGGTTAGGTTTTAGCGTAGTTCATGGAATGACACTCGCTAGGCATTCAATATTTTTAATGAATAAATCGGAGCTCAAATGCACTATTTACTCCTCTAGTTTTCTAAAATGTTATTTATTTTTATTTTCAAAAATTTTTTTTTATTGTTGGGGATTCATTGAGGGTACAAAGATCCAGGTTACCCTAATGGCATTTGTCAGGCAAAGTCCCTCTTGTAAATGTGTTCTTCCCCCAAGAGGTATGCCAAACACCATGCCCCCCTCCCATCCGTCCCTCCTTCTCTCTGCTCCCCTATTCCTCACCCCCTCCATGTACTAGGTCATTAATTGTCCTCATATTAAAATTAAGTACATTGGATTCTTCTCCATTTTCATGATGCTTTACTAAGAAGAGTGTGTTCCACCTCCATTCATGTTAGTATAAAAGATGTATAGTCTCCATCTCTTTTTAGTGGCTAAATATTCTATGGTATACATATACCACAGATTGTTAATCCATTTCTGGGGATTTATGTTGCTTCCACATTTTGGCAATTGTAAATTGAGGAACAATAAACAGTTTAGTGCAAATGTCCTTATGATAAAAGCATTTTTATTCTTCTGGGTAGATGCCTAGTAATGGGATTGCAGGATCAAATGGTAGGTCTAACTTGAGTTCTTTGAAGATTGTCCATATTTCTTTCCAAAAAGATTGTGTTAGTTTACAGTTACAGTTCCACCAACAGTGTAAAAGTGTTTCCTTCTCTCCACATCCACACCAGCATCTGGAGCTTTGAAACTCTGCAATGTGGGCCATTCTCACTGGGGTTAGATGATATCTCAAGGTGGTTTTGATTTGCATTTCTCTGTTAATGAGGGATGATGAGCATTTTTCATATGTTTGCGAACCATTCATCTGTCTTCTGTAGGGAAGGTTCTATTCACCTCTCTTGCCCATTGATATAAGGGATTGTTGGCTCTTTTATGTTGCTTACTTTGAGTTCACTGTAGATCCTAGTTATGAAGCTTTTGTTCAATTCATACCATGAAAATATCCTTTCCCATTCTGATGACTGTCTATTTGCTTTAGTTCTTGTCTCCTTAGTTGTACAGAAGCTATTCAGTTTGATTAATTCCCATTTGTTTATTTTTGCTGCAGTTGAAATTGCCACAGAAGTCTTCTTCATAAAGTCTTTTCATCATTCTTTTCTATTTAGAACACTGAAGAATATTGGTATAGCTGGCACATTTCTTAAACTGATTGAAGCCATCTACAACAAACCTCCAGCTAATATTATACTCAACAGAGTAAAACTGGAAGCACTTAGAACTGAAACCAGACAAGGTTGTCTTCTATCACCATTACTATTCAACACAGTGCTGAAAGTTCTAGCCAATACAATCAGGCAAGATAAGGAAATTAATGGCATCAAAGTGGGGGCAGAGAAGGGGTTTTATACTTAGAGAATTCCAAATACTCAATCTCAAGACTCTTGTAAGTAAGCAAAAAATGCAGTAAGGTCTCAGGATATAAAATAAATGCCCCTAAATCAGTAGCCTTTGTATATGCTAATAACAGCAAGAGGAGAAGCTAATCAGGGACACAATTCCCTTCTCAGTACCTTCAAAGAAAATGAAATACCTAGGAATATACCTAACAAAAGAAGTGAAGGACCTCTATAAGAAGAAAATTATGAAAAAATATAAAGAAAATTATGAAATCTTAAGAAAATATGACATTAACAATTGAAGAACTTACATGCTCATGGCTGGGAAGAATCAACATTGTTAAAATGTCTTTCCTTGGAAAAGCAATCTACAGATTCAATCCAATCACCATTAAAATACCAAAATCATACTGAAAGTATGAAAATACTTGAAGAAAATAATTCTTTGTTTTCTATGGAACCAGAAAAAAACCATTATAGCTAAGGCAATTCTTAGCAATAAAAAACAAAGGTGAGGAATCAACCTACCAGAATTTAGGCTATATGACAAGGCAGTATTGATCAAAACAGCATGGTACTGGCACAAAAACAGAGACATGGACACCTGGAAGTGAATAGAAAACCATGAAATGAAAGTAACATCTCACAGCCACCTAATCTTTGATAAGCCAAACGAGAACATATACTGGAGGAAGGAATTCCTATTCAGTACATGGTGCTGGGAGAACTGGATATCCACATGTAAAAGACTGAAACTATTTGTATGAATGGAGCTGGAACATATCCTACTTTGTAAAGTATCTCAAAAATGTAGGAAAAAGTATCCAATGTACTCAGTACTATTATCACTTTTATATGAAGAATAGATCACAATTATGGCCTAGGATGGAACAGGGGGAGTGATGAGAGGGAAGGGGGGAAGTCAGAGGGGGAAAGGGGGGTGAATGGTGGGATCATACCTATGGTGAATATTGCAAGGGTACATGTCGGATCTATTAAGTATAGAGTATAAATGTCTTAACACAATAATTGAGTAAATGAGGTGAGGGATATATTAACCAGTACAATGTAAGCATTCCAAATTGTATATGAAATCAGCACATTGTACCCCATAAATGCATTAATGTATACATGATCTACCTCTTTATGATTTAATTAAAAAAATAAATAAATGTCTGAAACTGGACCTATACCTCTTGCCAATCACTAGAATTGATTCAAGATGGATAAAGGATCTCAATCCAAGACATGAAACAATATAAATACTTGAAGAAAGGGTGAAAAACACTTCTAAGATGTTTTATAACAGCAGTACTCAACCTGTGGATTACACCCCACAGGAACTGTATTAAAGGGCCATGACATTAGGAAGATTGAGAACCACTGTTTTAAAAGAAATGCCCCTCATGGAAATAAGAGAGAAGTGCAGAGATATGAAGAATATGAATGAAGAGAGAATAACAGGTCTCGTTGAGATGGGCTGTTCTCCTGCCACCTGATCGTGGAGAGGAAATCCTCTAAGGAGACCTTTTCACAGATAAAAAGTCATAAAAAATGGAGACTACATTTGATGACCTTCTCAAACTTACTTCATCTTCTATTTCTCCAGTTTTCCAATGAGTTCTCAAACGAAAGACTACTCAAAAGGACATGTACCTGCAACATTTCCTTTGTCATCAAAGGTAAAAGTGAAACTACCTGATACATACAGAGAAAAGATCATATTGGAAGTTGACCTCACTGTATGCTTTTTCTTTTTAATCTCATTTGTGTAAATTGTTTCTCTTAGAGCTAGATTGTGTGTATTCTTAATCTCAAAGCTTAATTGAAAAATAGATCAAGGCTTAACACGTAAGAAGTGATCAAAATATGTAAGTCCATGTATGTATGAATGGATCACCTAATATAGGAGCAATGCTCTTTAAGTTTGAGATTTTTACTTTTAATTCTTTTTAAGACATTTGTCTAGCTTTGTTGCCTCTAAGACTGAACAAAGAAGTCATTTTATGGGGTGATGATACAGACATCTCATAGTTTATCACAGATGACTAAAATAAATGTCTACTTTAATAAAGAGAGAAATTATTTATATGGCTAAAAATAATCTAAGTTATAAAATTATTTCCTGCTGAATAAAGACCTTATGAATTATTGTTAATTTTTAGTACCATTATTGTCTAATCCCTTCCCTGCTTTCTGAGAGAGCAAGAGAGTAAAAAGAATACATCAGATTTAATTGAAATCCTTATCTGCTGAGCTGACAAATGGTGTTTTCTGAAATATTATTCCCTGGAATTGGAAGATAATGCAAACTAAAGAGGTACTTCGTCTGGATGGAACTTTTCTGTGTAAAGCAAAGTATAGCCATAGAAATGGAACATTATACCTGCAAACTTATGAAAGTAGAGCCATCCAGTCACTTGGCCTTAGGTATCTAACTTTGTGTCTCCTGTGTTAAGAAGTCAGGTCCAACCTAACCCTTAAAGAGTTCATGACCTTTAATCAACAGTCCATTCTCTTGTCTATCAATTTAAGTAAACATGTATCTGAAATCTCTTATTAATGAAAATTAGTGCTCATGAGATGCAAGCACCTGGGCTAGCAATTTTAAGGAGTGCAAAGATAATCAACATAAAATGAGGTTTCATGACCCTCCAAAACATGCAGTCTAAATGAAGAATCAATATCTCTAACTTCTTACCAAAAGCAGGTATCAGAGGGAAGAGCCTGCTCCCCAAGTGACCGTAAGATTCTCCAGTAGGATGCAGTGAGAAAATATTACGTTTCTATTAGTATTTATTTTTATATAATTTCTAAAATGTCTATTTTTCTGTTTTATTATTCATATATGTGTTTTATTATTATATTAGCAAATGTTAGTAATTGTAATAAGAATAAATTTGAGGTATGAACTTATTTTGTGAAAGGGTTTTATAGATAAGGATAAATGTTAAAATCATTTTGGAGACTATAGGAAATAACTGGTACTGTGTCATGTATTTTTTAACAAAATAATCAGTCTTGGGACTGCAAACTAATATAACCTTTTTGGAAGGAAGTTTGGACAATCCTCAAGAACTCAAGCTAGACCTCCCATTTGATCCTGTAATCCCATTACTAGGCAGCTATCCAGAAGGAAAAAAAAATCATATTATCTTAAGGACACTTGCACTAGACTGTTTATTACAGCTCAATTTATAATTGCCAAATGTGGAAACAACCTAAATGCCCAATAACCCAGGAATGGGTCAACAAGTTGTGGTATGTGTATACCATGGAATACTATGTAGCCATTAAAAAGATGGAGATTTTACATCTTTTGTATTACCCTGGATGGAGTTGGAACACATTCTTCTTAGTAAAGTTTCACAAGAATCAATAAGAAAGAATCCAATGTGCTCAATTCTAATATGAACCCAGTAGATGATCTAATATACACCCACATCAGAGAAAAACTCGAATCAATTCAAGGTGTGGGTGAGAGGAATGAGGGAGCAGTGTAAGGGGGATGAATGTGCTCCCATTTGATGGGCACAATTTTAGGATGTATAGCACAGCTCTTGGGGGCTGGACACAATTATAAGAGGGACTTTACCTAACAAATGCAAACATGGTAACCTAATTTTTGTACCCTAAATTAACCTGAAACAATAAAAAAGTATAACAATTGGTGCTTATCAAAGTGCCTGGGACAGTTTAATACTTTTGTACGTATGTAGAAAGAAGGGCAACATTGGAAGAAAGAGGGTGTTGAGGCTTGTTTCTAGAGATATCAAATAAAATCACCAAATAATATAGTGCCATTTATTTACTTGTAATCAGAATTCTATCTGGTAACAGCAGAATTATATGCAAAGCAAAATGAGACATTATTTCTCTTGCCATTTAATATGTCAACTGGATTTCCCCTAGCTCGTCTCACTCACTTGTTTTTTTTACAAAATTGTTCGAAGGTACTAGATAATGTTTTGCTTGGAGTTTTTGTGACCTTTTTGCCAATTATCTGATGCTAAATGCAAAAGTTAACAAGAGATATTTTCTACCAAAAAGATTGGGAATTGTAGATACCAACATAAGTACTCTATTGCTCATGCATGGTATTTCTTCAAAGAAATGTCATTACTAGCACCTTTTTTTGCTGATGAATCCTATACAACATTTGAAAACTTTTCTCAGCAGTGCAACAGAAATGAAGTGGAAAAAATAACCTTGATGTAAATCTAAATGATTTCTAAGAAAAAAATTCTTTTGTTTCTCTATGCAACTTACCCTGACCTCTTGTTTAGTCTCTCTGGGAGTTTGTGTCCTCTTCCTTAAAACATAAAAGTTTGGCTTCATCGATAGAACTCAAAGTTTCCTTATGTTCTGATGTGCTATGATTTTATGACAAGACTTTTAGATATTTGTTCCAGAAATATAAGAACTACTAACTACTCTTTTTTTTTAACTTTTATCTACTAAATATTTCATTGAAAGTGATATATCTTTGCTAAGTTTTTCGAGTCTTCAAATATTGTAGACTAATAGTACCGTCCTTCTACTCCAAATATCAGTTGCTAACAAAACCATTTTTATTTGTTTTAAATTTCTTAATAAGTCAATTATCCCTTGATAAATAATTTTCATTTTCTTTAAACCCCAATTAGACAAAGCCTTTCTGCAAGTCAAGTCAGATTGAACAAGAATTCCTATTGACTGTGACTATGTGGCTTCATTAGAAACAGGCATATTTGGTGCTATTCTTAGATCTGAAAAATCATATACTTGCACCTGCTTAGAGAACATTATGGTTCTTTTTATTTCTATTAATAAATTATACTGTTGAATAATACTAGCTTGTCTGATTAAGTTGTAAAATGTATCATAATTGGCTGATGGCAAAATACTTTGTAGTAAAATAAAGTAGATTCTAGATTTTCCCAATGATAAGATCACTTTCACTTGCCCATCTCCATATCTTTTCTTAAGTGGGAGAGAAAGGCTTGGAATTGTATCTGTTGCTGGGATTTGCCAGTAAATCACAGAAGATCAATTAGAAGACCATGGTTGGACGTTAAGCATAGTTTCTAAGTGTGTTTCTGTTTGTATAGGTATAAGGGGGTGTGGAATTAAGAATTAATGTTCCAGATGACAAACTATCAAACTCAGGTTTGTGTTCCTGGCATTGATATAATATCCTCCTTAACTCATTTCCCTGCTACTGTTCTCTCCCTTACATGTTGTTCTCCACACAGCAATGAGGGTGATCTTTGAGAAATGTAAATCAATTAAGCCACTTTCTGGCTTTTAACCACAGGAAGCTCATCACTGCGCTTAAAATAGGATCCATACTCCCTGTCACAGTCTTTGGCCCCTTTGCATTTTACGCCTGCTTTCCCTAAGACTTTATCTCTCCCAGTCTACCCTTTGCTCACTCTCTGTGGATCAACCTCAAACACTTAGCAGATGCTGTCAATGTCTCACCAAGATTCCCTGACATCTACCATTTACACACATCCCTGCTGGACTTTTAACTACCAGCATGTTCATTTATTTGCCTAAAATATTTCTTTGTACAGTGGATGCTTCTAGATATGCCATTCTGGAGGTTCTAGGGAATTAAAACCGCTTACAAACAAACCTCAGTCAAGAACTGATGGAAGTGGGTATATCAATATTGCTAGCATTTCTCATTCTTCACATTGGATAAGTGTGAATTCTACACTACCTCTCAGAACCGCACAACAGAATAAGTTGCCATTGTCCACTGCAAAAAGCTTGCTGGATAATAATAAAGTCTTTATTGACATCTTCAACTTCACTGTATCATGTTCCCATTTCCTATGATCTGGAAATCAACTTTAATGTAAAATACTTTTCTTAGGGTATGCTTCTTGAGGAACTCGAGTAAGATGTTAAGTTCCTTTCTACAAAAGTATTTCTGCCCCAAACTACTTGGCTTCATGCTATTAATTTTAATTTAATCACAAATGTCATGTCTTTAGAAAATATTCTTGTCTCCAATCTAAAGTAACAACTTAGTCAAGCTCTAAGATCCGTGCATTTTAATTTCTGCATGGCAATTACTATTATGTTTTTCTCTTGCTCATTTATCTGTTTGTCTTTTGTCTCTCTAGGACACTGAGAGCTCTATAGAAGGAAAAAGACTTTGGTTTTTATTATTTACTGTAGCATAATCTGGGTTTAGAACAGCCCATGGACTCATCAAGGACTCAATATATGTATTTAGAATTAAATATTACTGTCAATTGCTCAGATTTAGTCAACTCCTAGAATTTTTTGTTTTTTATCAAGTGCTTTTGAGAAGGAAATTCTTCAATAAATACACAAGATAGTGGTTATTTAGACATGTTATCAAGTGGATTTTTGTTTTGTTTTGTTTTTCAGCATTTAATTATGTATCTTTGTTTTTTTCTGAAAGTGGAACATATTTGTTTGGGCCAAATGATATTTATCTACCTAGAATGACAATAATAATAACATATAAAATTTTATTTTAGAAATTACCAATTTTTTTATACATTCTTATTTAATTATTATAAGAATACTATCAGGTTTTTCTCTATAGGAGATGAAATAGAGGTTTTTATAATAATAAAAAAATTAACAAAACCAAAAAATGATTTTCTGAAAAGACCAATAATATTGGGAAACTGCCTAAACTAATAGATAGATCTCATGGGACAACAGTAATAAAGGACTCTATGACAACAAATTGGATAATTTTGATAAAATCTACCAATTCCTTAAAAGACTCAAAAGAAAACCATATAAAGGAAAACATGCAATCTTGATTAGCCTATATTTGCCAAAACAATTGATCAATAATCAATAATCTTCCAAAAAGAAAGAATCAGGCCCAGTTGATTTTACTATAGATCTCTACCAAATTTGAAGGAAGAAAAGATACAAATTCCTTTCAGTATTATCTGGAAAATAGATGCAAAAGAAACACTTCCACACTTATTCTATGAGGCTAGCATTATCTTAATCCCAAAACAATATAAAAACATTAAATGAAACTTATAGACTAATATGTTTCATGAACATAAATACAAATCCTTAAAATATTATTAAATCTAAGCTACCCATGTATGAAAAGAATTATAAACCATGGCTAAGTAGCTCACAAAAAGGGAAGAAAAAGAAAACAAAGAAGTTAAAAACAGAAAAAGCAACAATAAAATAGACAGGTAGACCCCCTAACTATCTATAATTATGGCAAATGTAAGTGGTCTAAGGTACTAATTAGAAGACAAAGACATGCAGAAAAGTCATCTGTTTTTGTCAATTTACAGAGAAAAATCACTTGCAAATTTCAATACCTATTTGTGATTTAAAAACTCTGGAAACTAGGAATAGAATGGAATTTCCTCAACATTGTAAAAAAGAGCATTTGTAAGATAACTACAGCTAATATAATACTTAAAAATCAAAGAGTAAGTACTTCTCACTAAGACTGGGAGCAAGGTAAGGAGGCCCACTCTCATCACTACTATTCAATATAATACTAAATTCTAGGTAGTACAATAATATAAAGAAACATAATTAAGTCATACAGATCATAATAAGGTTGCAGAAATAAAACAACATGCAAAAAATTAAATGTTTTTCTATATTTTAGCAAAGAACATTTGAAAAGGAAAATTAAAAATATGATAGAATTTATAATCTCTCAAAAAGTGAATAATCAGGTGAAAGTTTAACAAAACATGCATATGTGTTTATGGGCATACAAGTGGTATTGGTTCCAGGATTGCCTGTGCAAATTCCAGGCAAATCCAGGATGTTCAAATTCCTTATATAAAATGATGTAGTTTTGCATATAAGCTATGCATATCCTTTCATGTACTTTAAATCATTTCTATGTTATTTACAATACCTAATATAATGTAAAAGCTATATAAACAGTTGTCATACTAAATTTTATTTGTAGTATTTTATAGTTTTATTTATTTTTATTAATTTTTCTTATCCATGATTGGTTGAGTTAATGAATGGATGTGGCATTGCAAGCATGGATGTGGAAGTTGTTTACTGAAAACTACATAACACTAATTAATGAAAGAAGTCAAAGAGGCACCCGTAGGACAATGGTTATGGAGCCAGCCACATACAGCAAAGCTGGTGGGTTCAAACCCAGCCCGGGCCAACTAAACAACAATGAGAACTGTAACCAAAAATAGCTGGGCATTGTGTTGGATGCCTATGGTCTCAGCTACTTGGGAAGAGGCAAGAGAATCACTTAAGCCCAAGAGTTTGAGGTTGCTGTGAGCTGTGACGCCACTGCATTCTATTGAGGGCAACATAGTGAGACTTTGTCTCCAAAGGGGGGGGGGGAAGAAGTCAAAGATTATCTAAATAAATGGAGGGTTAAGCCATATTCATGATTGGAAGACTCAGTAGAGTTAAGGGGTTAGTTCTCCCTAAATTGATGTGGAAGTTTAATACAGTCAAAATCCAGGAAAGCATTTGTAGATATAGACAGATTATTATAAAATTTATATGAAAAGGCAATAGAATTAGAAGAGCTAACACAATTCTGAAAAAGAACAATAAGAAATAACTCTATCCAATTTTAAGGCATTATTGCATAACTATGGTAATGAAGACTGTGGTGTTGGTGGAAAAATAGGAATATCAATCAATGGATCATAATAGCCAGAAATAGCCCTACACAAGTACAGCCAACTGATTTCTGACTAAGTTTCAGAAGACATTCAATGAAGAAAAGATAAACTTTTCATTAAAAGATTATCCATGGTTTGTTTATTATTTTATTTTATTTTTTTAAGACAGAGTCTCACTGTGTCTCCTTGGGTAGAGTGCTGTGGGTGGCATCACAGCTCACAGCAATCTCCAACTCTTGGGCTTAAGTGATCCTCTTGCCTCAGACTCCCAAGTAGTTGGGACTACAGGCACCTGCCACAATCTCTGGCTATTTTTTGGTTGTGGTTGTCGTTGTTTGGCAGGCCCCGGGCTGGATTTGAACACACCAGCTCTGGTGTATGTGGCTGGTGCCCTAGCCGCTGAGCTATAGGTGCTGAGCCCCATAGTTTGTTTAAATACTCACCTTCTGAGAGATGAGAGATGTTTGTGTTGTTTTCAGTGTTTGGCCATTACTACAGCTGACGTGAATAAATATGCAGGGTTTTGTACAGGCATGCTTTTTCATTTCTTTGGCATAAATTCTCAGAAATTTATTTGTGTTGGTCATATGAGATTTGCACATTTAGCCTTGTTGTTTAATGTGCTTTATTGAGGTATAATCATACACTAAAAAACTATACAGGTTTAATGTACATAATTGGTATATAATTATATCTCAATAAAGCAGATTAAATAAAAACAATAAAGCTAAACGCACAAATCCTATAAGGCCAACACAGATGCATTTCTGAGAATTTATGCCAAGGAAATGAAAACTCATGCCTGTATAAAACCCTGCATGTTTGTTCACATCAGCTGTAGTAATAGCCAAATGCTGAAAATGATACCAACATTTCTCAGTAGGTAAGTAAGAAAACCATGGTACATCTGCAACATGGAATGCAACTCACCAATATAAAGGAATAAAGTCTTGGTGTACGTAAATGAATTGATCTCAAAAGTTCTTATGCTGCATTATTTTATGTATATAACATTCTTGAAATGACAAAATTTGAGAGATGGAAGAGAGTTTGGGGCTATCAGCAGTTAAGGAGGGTGTGGAAGGTTATGGGTATGGCTATAAAGGAGGGGCACAGGGAAGATATTTGTAGTTATGGGACAGATCTGAACTCTGGTTGGGATGGTTACACAAATATATGCATGTGGTAAGATGACATAAACCATACACATGGTATCAATGTAAGATTTGTGTTGATATTTTACCATAATAACATAAGATGTAATTATTGGGAGACTGATGGGAAAGGTATATACACCCTGTTTACTATTTTGGCAACGTTTTGTCAGCTTATAAATTATCTAAGTAATTTTTTAAATGTTTCAATTTGGTTACAGCAGTAACTGCTTTATGAGGAACTTCTTTAGATAGTTGATATCAGCATTTCAAGTAGGTTGATTCTGAATATTCTAAATATTAATAACTAGAAATAAACATTTTATCATTAGTATGTTAACATCCTATATTTTATATATAAATATTTGTGTGCATATATTTGTGTACTAATATTCTTTTTTTTAATCATCATATAATGTCCTTCTCTGCCTCTTATGATAGTTTTTCAATTAAACTGTATCACTACCCCAACTTTCTTTTACTTACTATTTGCATTTAATATCTTTGTTCCATAGTTTCACCTTCAGCCTTTGTGTGTTCCTTAATCTGAAATGAGTCTTGTATAGATAACATATAGGTGTATCTTTTGTTTGTTTTTAGTTTCTATGTTTGTTTGTATCAAGTCAACTGCTCTATGCCATTTTATTAGGCTGTTTAATCTATTTGCATTTAAAGTAATTATTAATAGAGAAGGACTTCGTAATCATTATGTCAGTTGTTTGCTGCATATCTTTTTTTTCTTTTTTTAACAAGTGAACAGTTTATTAAGAATTAAACAAAGGTTTTATGTGATACAGTACAAGCAAGACACTCAAGATAGGTATAATCATACTACTCATACAAAAACTTAAATTTCACCTCAAAAAAAATCACAGACAACAGAGAAAGCAATTTCACTATTATAAAATAAGATATTTCATGCAAAGTATTAACTTTGCCCCCCTCCCCCAAACCCAATCTCCCAACAAACAAAAAACTATCAGGGAATACTGCTATGCTAACATATTAACCACAGTATAATAATTCAGAGGAAAACAGTAATTAAGCAATGAATTAAATTAAATAACAAAGTTCAAATTATCATAAACTCACAGACCACAATGATTTTACATAACAAGCAATTCCAGAAATCTTATAAATCATAAAAAAGAAGAAATATTTCAATATCATTCTAATTGATCTGGATACACCTGATATTGAAATTGGAGATAACATATTGTTATAAAGGGAAATTATAAACATGTTTCACTTACAGATGAGGATGCAATATCCTAAACAACATACTGGCAAGTTGAATTAAAAAATTACTGTTTAAGTAATGTACTTTGGTCAAAATTGAATCCAATTTATATGAAAGTTAGTCACTATTTTCTTTTCTTTTTTTTTTTTTTCGTTTTCTTTCCCTCGCCCTCTCCTCCTTCCCCCATGTCCCCACTGTGTGCACTAATATTCTTATAGTAGAGTGTGTACAAAATTCCCAGCCTGTTATTTCTATCATATCTTATCATAAAGTATGTCATTTTATTTGGTAATATGTGTGCTTATAGTTTCATATACTTGTGTTCATATATGTATGCCTATTATTAGTAGATGGCAGTTAGATATGATACAGTGTAATAGCTGAGGTTTCACTTAATGCGAAAATTGGAAATATGTGTAGGAATCAAAAACTTTGTCATATTCCTTTAAGAAATAAGTAAATCTTTTATAATAACATATATGTTCAAAGAATTTATCCTTTATTCCTTTATGTTTTTCTTCATTTTATTTACTTTATAACATAAAATTTACTTCCTATTTTAATTATACAGTTCAGAATTAATAGTTTTAAGTTATTTTTACTTTGTCATGTTTAGTATTGACCCAAAGAAGTGACAGAAAATTTATCCGAGTCTGCAGTCTTAAATGGATTTAATAATATCTTCCTAGAACTAAAGAATTTTTCAAGGGGGACTTTAGGTTTAAAAGGTAAAAAGAGCATGAGGAGGGACTTTTCTATAGATTGAACCAATTTTTTATTGTTCATAAGAGGAATTTATATGGTCAAATTAGTTAAGAAACAGAAGGACTCAGGAAATAAAAAAAAAACAACCAATTACAACAAAAAAAGCATTGACCTCCTGTTTCAGAAGCGAATTTTGTATTCTTTATAATTGTGCATTTTACAAAACTAAACAACACTTCATGCATAAATGTAATCTGCCCCTATACAGTATTTAAGGAATGCTGTTTCATATGTATGAATATTTGCTGGCTATTTCTTTAAATGCAATGTTTTCTTTTTCTTTTCCTCATTATTTCTTTGCTAATGTTAAAACATAATCTTTAGATAGATTCACTTAAGAGGGCCAGAAGAACAGGGAGGTAAGGCAATTCAATCAATCTACCAATTTCCTTTGAAATTTGGTTCCCAGTAGTTGTTTATCTTGGGATTAACACATTAACTTTGAACTTGTGACAGGAGCTTTCATCTAGATGGTGATCAAACTACTGTAAAATATGGAGACAAAAGAAGTTGTATTCCAGCAACAAACTTCAAAGTGTTTTCTTTTGCTGGCATCCTTTCCTTGTTCTAGTGCTCATTTCCTTTCTTTAACTACACATCAACCGAGCAAAGCATGATTTGGTAAGGCAGCCTGAAGGCTAATGTTAAGACAAGGAAAATAACAACTCATAATCTTCTAAGCTTTTGATGTTCATTTTGGGAATGATTCATACTAATTGCTTCCTTTTCTCTTCCATGCTTATGAAACTGTCTGACCATTAAGAGGTTTGAGGCGTACCTCCAAACAGATTCCTTTCTTCCTTATTAATAGCTGCATAATTGTTTATTAACTGGGTAACAAACCATTCAAAACATAGTGACTTAAAAATTAAAACTATTTATTTTGTGATGCTATTGGTTGGCCATTGGGGCTGGGATCAGTGGGGCAGTTTTTCTCATTTTGGCTGGGCACAACAAATCTCTTCTCGGTTTGTTTATACCTACGTAATCAAGGGGGTCCCCTGATCTACCATGGCCTCAGCCCAGGTGGTTGAGATGATTGGTGTCTGTTTTATAGTTCTCTTGTCTTTCATCAGGCTAGTTCAGGTTTATTCACAAAGTGGTCTCAGACTTTCAGTTGCTGAAAAGAGGACAAGCCACAATGTACAAGAGCCTTTCAAGTGAACTTTTCACTGGACAAAATAAGTCCTTTTGACCATACCAAGTCCTATGCCATGCCAAAGGTAAGTGGAGGGGGCGGGGCTCTTTAAAAAGGCGTGGGAATGGGAGGCAGGAGATTAGAGCCACACGTAAATCAATCAATAATAGAAGTTTTGATGTATGAGCTTGGAAAGGATGGAAAACAACAGTTTTCTGGTGTCCAAATATTTCAGTGGAAACCAGAGATGTATGCCCACTCCAAAATAAAAATCCAGTTTAAAGAAGAACCATAGGAGCATTAGAGGGAAATTAGAAGTAAAATAGCTCTGACTGCACACATAAACATTTGATAAGTCAGATTTTTTTTACATTAGAATCTTAAGTTGTAATTTTTAGTTCTGAATCTGGATTTTAGTAGCAAGATGTAAGTTATAAGAAGACATTGATATTCCATATTTAATTTTCATTAAGACATGAAAGCAGAACATATTTTATTGTTCACTATAGGTTATTAAACTGTTTCAATTAATATTATTTCAAATTGCATTTGAATAGCAATTCTAGCTCATGACACTTATTGTTATTACCGTTATTGTTATTTCTGTTTTAATGAGAAGTTGAGATTCAGAAAAATTAAGTGGTCAGATCCTATAGCTAGATAATAGCTCAGCCCCTATTGTGCTGATTCTTAATTCAGTTCTATTTTTATTATAATATTATTGTCTTGTTATTGGCATTCATTAGGTCAAAAATTCATCATATTTTCCTTTTTATAATCACACATTGACAACCAACATTGAACTAGTCCATAACCTTCTGCAACATACAGAAAGGACAAAGCTCAATATCCCATCTTCATGTAAGGGATAGTAATTCCTTCACATAGCTAAAACAGCAGATGCTTATTACTTCATTTTGCTGTGTATTTTATATATGTTTCTCTCCTTCATAAAGGGGAGCAACTCTGTATCATTTAGAACCTTAGGGTCCTAGATGGATATTTGTTGAGCGTCATCTCCCATAGCTATGCAATGATGATTACATTTAGATTGACTCATAATGTCACCATGGATCATCAAAGCCCAATGTAATTATCTTCAGAATATAAACCTGAACAAAGCAGGAAAATGGGATAACTTTAGAATTACTTTCAACAGCAAATATTATGGTAACTTGTATCCTCTCTAATTCCCCTAAATATTTGCTATTTTATTATTGTTTTGAGACAGTCTCACTCAGTTGCCCTGGGTAGAGTGACATGGAGTCACAGATCATAGCAACATCAAATTCTTAGGTGTAAGCAATCCTCCTGCCTCAGCTTCCTAAGTAGCTGGTACTTCAGGCATCTGTCACAAGGCCTGGCTACTTTTAGAGATGGGATCTCACTCTTACTCAGGCTGGTTTCAAACTTCTGAGCTCAAGCAATCTAACTACCTTAACCTCCCAAAGTGCTAGGATTACAGAAGTGAGCTACTGCGTCGAGTCCCAGTATTTGCTGTTTTTAAAGGTTAACCTGAAGTTAATACTAACCACGAATAATCCATCTCTGATAATTTTGATAATCAGATCTATAAAACAGACACCAATCATCTGATAATCTGATAATCTATCTCTAAAAATTAAATTTATTGTTTTGAAAGATTAGCACATGAAAATGGATTATTTGATGGAGGAACTAAGTCACCCTGTTAAATTGACTTCTCAGAAACTAAGCCAGCCTGTGTAGTAAACCTTTAGAGTAACAGTAATGAAAGTGTGGCAAAAGAGCTAAACTATGTATGTATGTTAATGAATCAACATCATCACTTCTTTTTTTTGAGATAGAGTTTCACTTTGTCATTCTCAATAGAAAGCCATGGCATCGTAGCTCACAGCAACCTTAAACTCTTGGGCTCAAGTGATCCTCTTTCCTCAGCCTCCTGAGTAGCTGGGAATACAGGTACCCACCACAATGCCTGGGTAGGTTTTCTGTTTTTCTTTTTTAGTGTATAAGGAGTCTTGATCTTGTTCAGGCTAATCTGAAACTCCTGAGTGCTAGTATTATAGGTGTGAGCCATCACATTCAGCCTCAATATCATCAATTCTCACTAAGGGTCATCATTAATTTCATAAGAGTTAAAAAAAATTGAGAAGAAAAAGGAAGTAAGGATAAGAAAGGAAAACTGATTAAGATACAGCCAGAACTATAAAAGTCATAATGTTATAAACAAGAAGAGGACTTGAACAGATTCTAGTTCATCCATGAAATATGCCCATTAGAGATATCTCATTCCTTTTTAGCTTCTCACACTGTGAACCCCAAATTGAGGATCCGTCTAGACATATTGTCTATCTTCAAAGTTCAGAACTCAAGTTTTCATCCATAACAGCTAAGGGAACTGGCAAAAGGCAGTTCTAAAATTTGTAATGAATGAGGTTTTTTCTAAGGTGACCCAAATAAGTAGCTGAAGAGATGGTGGAATACTGATAACAGATTGTCAGTTGTCCAAGAGAGCTTTCCCCTGGATTGATACTGGCTGGATCTTCTAGTTCAAGATCTGGAATAGATCACAGTGCCCTTTTTGGCAGCTGACTTATTTTCCTGGGCTGGATCTATCTGACATAGGGACAGGGTAGGGATGATAAGTACAGGCATTATTAATATTGTAATTATTATTATTTTTTGAGACAGTCTCACACAGTTTCCCTAGGTAGAGTGATGTGTCATAATAGCTCACAGCAATCTCTAACTCTTGGGCTCAAGCAATCCTCTTGCCTCAGCTTCCAAAATAGCTGGGACTAGAGGCAACCATTTCAATGTCCCAGTTATTCTTTTTTTAGTAGAGTTGGGGGTCTTGCTTTGCTTAGGTTGTTCTCCAACTCCTGAGCTCAGGTGATGCACCTGCCTCAGTATCCTGGAGTGTTAGGATTATAGGCGTGAGCCACAGTACCCAGGCATGTCAGGCATTATTACTTTGCAGTTACAAAATCAAGGCTAGTTTCTTTTCTTTCAGTTTCCTTCTTAAGAGTCCCACCATTGCGGGAGGTGCCTGTGGCTCAGTGAGTAGGGCGCTGGTCCCATGTGCTGGATGGTGGCGGTTTCAAACCCAGCCCTGCCAAAAACTACAAAAAAAAAAAAAAAAGAGTCCCACCATTGCTACTTTTAAGTACTTAAACCTAAAGTAACATATTCCCTCTTGGAGAATAAAAAAAAAACACATAATCAAAAGAAATTATGTTTTAAATAACTCAATATCCATTATCAAAAACATCTGGAGGAGGGAGATTGGTTGACGGTCACCTAGCATCTTCTTAATTCCTCAGTTCAACACAAAAGGTTATTCTGTCTTTTCTCTCTTCTTTCTCTGATGGAGCTCAATTACCTTAAAGAGTTTTTACCAATGGAATACCAAAGACTTCTTCAAAAAATTTATTTTACTTTAAAGTATAGTACACATTGAGAAAAGTATGTAGAACCTAAACATACAGATAATTTTTCAATTTAATTTTTTAATTTTTAGAATTTTTTAATTGATGTATAATAATCGTACATATGGATGGGTACATAGTGATGTTGCAATACATATAATGTGCAGTGATCAGATCATGGTAATTAGCATATGCATCATCTGAAATATTTATTATTTCTTTGTGTTGAGAAAATTCAGTATCTTTTTTCTAGCTATTTGAAACTATAATATAGTTATCCTACAGTACTATAGAATACAAGAACTTATTCCTCTTCTCTATCTGTAATTTTGTATACTTTAAGAAATTTCTCCTTATCCCTCTTTCCTCTCCCCTCTTCAGTATCTGGTATATTCAATTTTACTTTTTACTTACCTAAGATCAACATTTTTATGGATTCCACAAGTCAATGAAAACGTGAAATGTTTAACTCTCTGTTCCTGGGTTATTTCATTTGTTACAATGTCCTCCAGTTTTGCCCATGCTGTCATTAATAAAAGGATTTCATTCTTCTTTATGGCTGAATAGTATTCCATTGTATATGTATACTACATTTTCTACGTATATTCATTTGTTTTTGGACACCTAGTTTGATTCCGTATCTTGGCCTTTTGTGCAATTGTTCTAAAAACTATGGGGGTGCTGATGTCTTTTCAATATACTAATTTCCTTTGCTTTGTAAAAATGTCCAGTATTTCTGGATCATATAGAAGTTTTATTTGTAGTTTTTTGAGGAAACTCCATACTATTCATCATAGTGGCTATACTAGTTTAAATTCCAACTAACAGTGGGTAAATATTCCCTTTTCTCTATATCTTCATGAGTTCTTGTCACTTTTTGCCTTTTTCATACTAGCTATCCTAACTTGAGTGTGATATACCTCATTGTGATTTTGATTTACATGTCTCTGTTGATTAGTGATATTAAAATTTTTTTTACATATTTGTTGACCATTTGCACATATTTTGAGAAATGTTGCTGTAGATCACTTGACCATGTTAAAATCATATTTTCTTTGCTGTTAAAATGTTTGCATTCCTTGCATATTCTGAATATTACTCCCTGTCACAGGAATACTTTAGAAATATTTTCTGCCATTCTGTGAGTTGTACTTTCACTCTGCTGATTATTTCCTGCATTGTACAGAAGACTTTTAGTTTGATATAGTCCCATTTGTATATTTTTGCTTTTGTTTACTGTATTTTTAAGGTCATATTCATAAATTTGTTTTCTGGACCAATGTCTTCAAGTATTTCTCCTATATTTTCTTCTAGTAGTTTTGCAGTTTCAGATCTTACATGTAGATTTTGATTCATTTTTACTGGATTTTTGTATAGGGTAGGAGGCAGGAGGTCTAATTAATTTCTTTTGTATACGAATATACAGTTTTCTGTTTGTTGCTACAGATTTTTGAATGCTGATTTTGTATCATACAACTTTACTGAATTAGTTTTATCAGTTCTAACAATTTCTTGGTAGAGTTTTTAGGTTTCCCTATGTAAGATCACATTGTCTACAAGCAGGAACAGTTTAATTTCTTTCTTTCCAATCTGGATGCCCTTTTATTTCTTTCTCTTGTCTAATTGCCTTTGGTTAATGAATTATTATATATCAAACACTCATGTATCATGACATTGGTCACTACAACAGAACATTTTCTATTTCAGAAGCTTTTTCAGTGCTCATCATAATCATAGTTTTATTGTCAAAATTGCTTATTTCAAATTTGGCAAATGCTGGAGGAAAGTCAGGCCCACAATATAAAGGGGGCAGTTCCTCACTCTTACTTGCAGGTGCTCAGATGTTTACAAGCAGAAGCTGTTTGTCCAGTTTTTAAGTTATTTTCAAAGGGAAATTCAGTACAAATGATCTATTACTCTGCTACTGAAACAAAACATGCACAAGTCTCTGGTTTTGGCATTTCTTCTTTTTCGTATCTCTCATTGTCTCCTCCACAGGATACCCCAAGGTATCTCTCTAACACCTCTTCTGCTAACGTGGTAATGATAACACACATCTTAATCTATGAGAGGGCTTTCTGTCACCTAGAGAAGAGAAAATTAACTTCCAGAGAGATGTGGTAAATCAGTAGTTCCCAATCTTCCTAATGCCGGGGCCCTTTATTAATGTTCCTGCGGGTCATGACCCACAGGTTGAGAACCACTGCGATAAATTATCTGTTTTCATAGGAACTCATTTTTTTTAATCCTGTGCACCTCATGACATTGTAAAAATCAATCAGAATTTTAAAAGTGAAATTAAAGTTGCTGAAATAATTTAAACGATGCCCTCTGACTTGCCCCAAATCCAGTTCTGTAAAAAGTGCAAAAGTATAGTTAGTCAGGCAAATCCAAAAGTTCTGTATTCTATTTTCTATTTGTGGTAGAAATCAAAAAGTGGAGCTAGGATAAGATGAAAAATGAAAGTCTTTGATTCATATAGACTTCTCCTGGAGAAGGCTCCAAAGAATGATCCCCTATTTTTTAGGAAAGAATACAGCAGTGCTTCTTATTAGTGCTTCCACCACAAAGAAACTTATGGGGCGTGAAAAACTGCCATGTGCTCTCTCTCTTTTTCTTTCTTTCTTCTGGGCAGGCTGCTGAATTATGGACCTATTATAGGAAAAACTTCCCTAAGCTTAATATTAAACTGCAGATAATACTGGGCACCCTTCCATCTTATTCTTGCACTCTGAAAGAAGAGAAAAGGAATTTCAACAATATTAAGAAATTTTCCATTGCAATTTTGAAGTGAAGTAATACGAGCATGAGAAGGTGTAAAAGTGCTTCTGTAATTTCAGTTTACACTGAGTTTTTTTTTTTTTTCCTGCCTGACCATTTTTGCATCAGGTATTCTTGTTGTTGTTGTTATTTTCCTTCTGCTGCCGGCTCCACCTGACCTAGAGACAGGCTGGTGATGAGTTCAGGCCTCAAATATCATCTATTTCCATATGCAAAATTAGATCTGGCTTGCTTTCTTCTGAGTTTCTCCTTTAGAATTTCACTATCTCTACTCCTAAATGCAAGCAGGACCCTAAAATGGATGATGCCATCTATTTTTCAGAACAAAAACATGAGGAAAAGTGTCTTTAATAGACTCAATATTTACCAAAATTCTGTAGGAGAAATTTGTGGAGAGTCCAAGATGTGGAGAATCACATCCATGGCCAAGGACACTGAGGCAATGAAGAGACAATGAAAGATTGCTGGAGGGATAGCATAAGGAAGGGGTCATGATCAGTGTGATCACCAATGAAGAAAATGGTGTGTCCACACAAACCAGCCTAGTACATACACAACTTCAATACTACCAGACCCCATGAAGTGGGGCTGAGGTAAATATCAGCAATGGGCATTTTGGGAGGAGAAAAGAAAGTATGGTAGCAGGGACATCTTCAGAAAAGACTTGATAAATTTAAGCCTTGATTTCACATGGAATCCAACTGATTATGTCACATAAATTAAAAAAAAAAGGCCAAATCTTTAATTGTGATTTGGTCAATGGGAAGCTTAATGCCAAAGTTCCAGGTGACTTGCTATAAACCATGTAGTATCTTCTGAATTGCACCTTTGTTTTATTCCTCTCGCTATTACATAATTTATATTTTTAAAAATTTCCAGTTTCTATACATATATATATATTATTTTCTACAATCTGCTTTACTTTCTAAGAATTTTTATTTTAGTCATGGTATATGTAAATAATAAAAATCGTGCTAAGATGGATAATAGGGATCAATTTATAAAAACACTGGGAGACAATCTAAAGTCTACAAAAAAAAAAGCAAGTAGGAGGAAAAATTAGGCAATTATAAGGAGTTTTGTGTGATCTTGATACCTGATCTGTGGTCCCACTGTATGTGAGATTAGAGAAAGGAATTGGTACTCACTCAAGAGAAGCAACAAGTAACCTTAGAGTATTGGAGGGAGAAATAACGTGGTATGGTGGATTTAGGGAACAATCTGTCATATGGAGTAGAAATAAGAGAGGAGAGGATTCCTTGACAGACACACAAAGACCTTGCATCACATGCTATAGAAGATGAAAACTACTGAGCTTTAAAAGGGAATGAAACATGATTACGTTTGTGTCTAAGTAACGATGCTCTCATAGTGTTTCAGGGGACTGATAGCAATAAAGGTGCCACTTGTGTACTTGTAGGTCTAAAGCTACATTCTTCTCTAAAGGTGGAGACTAAGTATTCTATGGGATTGTTGTTTAATGTTCTTTATGCTTTAATCACTTTTAACCTATTTAAGTATGTTTCCTCTTCATTTTTAACCTCTGATTTATAGCTGGAATAATCTAAATATCTGTTGAGAGGGAGTTAGTTGAAAAATCTAAATGTCCACTTACTAGTAGATATTTAAATTGATTAATAAAGATCATACAACAGTAACTATGCTAATAATTTTCATGTATACATAGACAAGTAATTTCTATGTATACATAAAAATTATGTATAAGAGTCATTTTCACATTAGACATATACACACATATCCCATAAGTAAACATATTATACACATATATGTTGACAATATATATCTAAAATAATCTATCTATAAAGAGAAATGTGCGTTTAAATTTTGTTCAACAGAGAAGGATAAGCATTAATATGAGTAATGTAGATTCTTTTGGTAACTGACATTATATGTCCTTTTTAGGTTTGTATTTTCTTAGCTATACTTGTTCTTTATTATGCTATATAATGCATAAGATGTTTATTTAAGTAAAACAAAATAACCTTTCAAAAGTAATACATGCCCATGACAAATATTAGGATAGTAATTATTTCTAATCCTTTTCTCATCCTAAATACTCCAGTCTCAAAGTGTAAAAGTCACAGATGTCAACAAGTTATTGGGTATGGATCTGAGCATTTTCTAAACACATATAAGAATATGTGTATGTATGTGTCTGTATACATAACAAAATATATTTGATATTATGTATATTACATATGTAATATGAAAACCCAGAAATAAAACGTTGTATCTACAACCATCTGATTTTCAACAAAGCAGATAAAAACATAAACTGGAGAAAGGACATTCTATCCAAAAAATGATGCTGAGGAAATTGAACAGCCACATGCAGAAGAATGAAAATGTCTCCCTCTCTCTCATTGTAAACAAAAATTAACTCAACGTAAAGACTTGAATGCAGAACTGAAACCATAAAATTTGTAGAGTTAAAAGACCTGAAACCATAAAATTTCTAGAAGAAAATCTAGGAAAAACTTTTTTAGATAGTAACTTAGGTAAAAGATGTGTAACTCAGGCCCAAAAGTAAATACAGCAATGTTAAAAATAAATACATTTTTTAGTTAATTAAACTCAAAATACTCTGCACAGAAAAAGGAATAATCAACAAAGTAAATAGTCAATCTACAGAATAGAGGAAAATATTCAAAAACTATACATTTGACAAAGGACTATCAGATTTTATAAGGAACTCAAACAAATCAGCAAAGAAACAATAAATAATCCCTTTGAAAAGTGGGAAAAGACATTAACAAATTGTTTTCCAAAAGAAAATACACAAATTATCAATAAAATGAAATAGGAAAAATGTTGGCATCACTAATCATTAGGGAAATGCAAATTAAAACCACAATGAGATATCACCTTAACCATGTCAGGATGGCTGTAATTAAAAATTCAAACCCAACAGATGTTGGTGTGGATGTAGCGAAAAGCGAATGCTTGTGGGTGGGAATGTAACATCCTCTGTGAAAAAATAGTATAGAGATTCCTCAAAGGACTAAAAGTAGTAGAATCATTTGATCTAGCAATTCCTCTACTGGGGGTCTACTCAAAGGAAAAGTCTTTTTTTTTTTTTTTTTGAGACAGAACCTCAAGCTATTGTCCTTGGTAGAGTGCTATGGTGTCCCAGCTCACAGCAACCTCCAACTCTTCGGCTGAAGCGGTTCTCTTGACTCAGCCTCCCAAGTAGCTGGGAGTACAGGCACCTGCCACAATGCCTGGCTAGTTTTTGGTTGTAGTTGTCATTGTTTGGTAGGCCCAGGCTGGATTCAAACCCGCCAGCTCTGTATATGTGGCTGGCACCTTAGGTGCTTGAGCTACAGGTGCTACCCAATCATCCTTCCTTTTAATAACGTGCAGCGAATCCTTTGCTGTACATTAAATTCCTCACATGCATTTGAGCCTATTTCTGAATTCTCTACTCTACTCAGCTGAGCTTTTTATCTGTTCTATTCCAGCATGAAATTGTTTTGTCCCTGTTACTTTACACTCCCATTTAATATTTAGTAATTTTCCCTAGAACTTTTTTATATATTTTGGAATGAATATTTTTCAAGATGACTTTTAATACTTTGCATTATTTCAAACACTTCCTGTGATATCTCAGCATAGATATTAATGTATGGAAAATTTTCATTCCTTTTCAAATAGATTTCCATTCCTGTACTTCTATAAGATTATAAAGCTTAGTTTCTACACACACAATATATCTTGTTATATTTATTTACAGAAATTTGTATCTTTTGGCTGTGAGTCAAGATTTTTTTCTCCTTTACAATTTTTGTTTGGCCATTATTTTAGGAAAGTTTTTGATTTTCATATAATAAATCTATACAGACCACCTGATAGGTTTTCTCCTTGTTCTATTAGTATTATAGATAATTCATTTGTATTGTCTAGGTATATAATTTCATTGAAAACTGATCATTTTGCATCTCACTTTTTGTTTTAATACCCATTATTCTCCGTGTTTACATAATGACCTCAATACGATTTCCAGAGCAATTTTTAAAATAGATGAATATAGAAATCCTTTTCTTGTTCCTGACATTCATTAGAATGCCTGCATTGCTTTTATGTTTACAATGAGAAAAACAAATAAAATAAACATTAAAATACACTATGAAAGCTCAAGAGTTGGAATTTTGTATTTGGAACTTATTGTGTTTAAATTTTCTTTTCCTGAGTAATGCCATTTATTTGTACCTAACAAGCTACTGTTTTGAAACATTTAGAGAAGTTATTATTTTCAATTTGAGAGAAGTTACATGATGTTTGTAGGCTATGGCCCAGGAAAAGGAGGGGTTATTTTAAAAAAGAGGAAATAATGGATAGAATAATTTCCCAGAGAAGATTGGATAGGCTTATTTGAGGATCCCAGGTTACTCAAATAAGGAGAGAAAGGATTCTAGAGAAAAATAGGTATTATTAAGATGTCATGGATAAGGATAGGAAACAAATGGAATTTGTACTTGACAGACTCAATTTCTTGCATTGAGTAGGAGGCAAAGTCATTTACTGAGAAACGAAAAAAATTAGGTGGGCTAGAGCCTTTAATTAAATGCATAAAAGTTCGTAAACCACTTTTAAAATGAGAAGGGTCCTGAGCAGGGGACCATAAATAATCGCCTGATTATAGAAAAGATTTGTTTAATGGCTAGTATTTTTATACTTACAATATTTTGTTTAATACAATCTAAAATTCTGAGTAGAAGAGAGGGTGATGGATTGATCCAGAGAGAGAGATTGAGAAAAAGAAAGTAAAAAATAGTGAAGAAAGACAAAGATACCAATGGTAATGCCATAGGTAAAAAGATTTATTTTGACATTTTTGCTGGATTTGAGAGGAGATTATCGAGCCCTGAACTTCACTTACTTTCTCTACTAGGGGAAAGATGACCCAACAAAAACACACTATATATGAAGCTAATTTATAGCTTTCATATGAAGGCTAAAACCCAATTATAGCACAGGAATACAGGGATAGGGGAAAGGGAGGGGAGGGGTGGGGGGAGGATGGGTAGAGGGAGGGCAATTAGTGGGAACACACCTACGG
>CAUYON010211217.1:0-24917 GCA_963573935.1 Arctocebus calabarensis | reverse complement strand
CCCCCCCGGGGGCGCCGCTTCAATAAATAAATAAAATGCAATTATTGTTAAAATATAAAAAAAAAAAAAAAAAAAAAAAAAGATGTCTTTGGCTACTTTGGATATTTTGTGTTTCCACATAAATTTTAGGGGGGGTTTCCTATGAATCATGTAATCAGTTTTTAATAGACATAGCATAGTATCTGTAGTATGGACATTTTTAACAACATTGATTATTCCAATTCATAAACATGAGTTATCTTTCCATATTCTTGTATGCCCTGTTCAATTTATTTTGTCAATATTTTGTAGTTTCCATGATAGAAATTTTTATCTCCATTGGTTAAATTTGTTCCTAGACTTTACTGCTGAATCTACCAAATATTAAAGAACTACTACCAATCTTACTCAAACTATTTTTAAAAATCCAAAAAAAAAAAAAAAAAAAAATTCACAATAGCCATGAAGCAAACAAAATACCTAGGAATATACTCAGCCTACGAGGTGAAACATCAGTACAAAGAGAGCTATAAACACTGAGGAAAGAAATTGCAAATGACACAAATGGAAGAATCCATCACGTTCATGGATAAGTAGAATCAACAATGTTAAAATTGCTATACTACCCAAAGTGATTTACAGATTCAATGCTATCATTACCAAAATACCAATGTCATGTTTCTCAGATCTAGAATAAACAATCCCATGCTTTGTTTAGAATCAGAAAGGAGCCCTCAAGGTCAAAGCCATTGTCAGTAAAAAGAATAAACCTGGAGGCATCACATTACCAAACTTCACAATGTACTATAAGGTTATATAACCAAAAGATTATAGTATTGGCACAAAAATAGAGACATAGACCAAAGGGAGAGAACAGAGAACCCAGATTAAAAAACATCCCGAGACAGCCAACTGAGCTTTGACCAAACAGACAACAATATACAATGGGGAAAAAATTCCCTATTCCATAAATGATGCTATCAGAACTGGAATATCACAAGCAAGAGAATGAAATAGGATCCATATCTCTCACCACTCCAAAAATTAATTCCATATGGGTAAAATACTTAAATATGAGGCATGAAACCATAAGAATTCAGAACAAAAATGTAGGAAGAATAATCTTCTAGATATCATCCTAGGCAAAGAATTTATGAAGACGACCACAATAGCAATTATAGCAACAACACAAATAGATAATTACTCTTGATTAAATTGAAAAAGCTTCTGCCCAGTGAAGGAAATAATTAATAGAGCAAATAGACAACCTACACAATGGGAAAAAAAATTGCAAGCTATACATTCAATAAAAGCCTAATAACCAAAATCTAGAAAAAACTCAAACAAATCAGCTAGAAAAAAAAAAAAAACACCACTAAAAGTTAAATAAAAAACATTACTAGAAGATTTTCAAAAGAAAATAGATACATGGCCAATAAATATATGAAAAAATGCTCAATGCCATTAAACATCAAGGAAATGCAATTTAAGACCAAAGTATTACCATATCCTACTAGAATGGGTTTTATTAAAAACTCCAAAACCAAATAGATGCTGGCATGGATGCGAAGAAAAAGGGATACATACAATATGTTGGAGGGACTACAGATTAGTACAACCTCTAGGAGAAATAGTACGGAGATTTCTCAAAAAAATAAAAGTAGACCCATATTTGATCTAATAATCCCACTATGGGGCATTTACCCACAGGAAAGGAAATGATTTTATCAAAAAGATACCTTCACTCAAATGTTTATTGAACCACAATTGTTTTTACAAAGATGTGGAAGCAAATTAAATACCCATCAATTTATGAGTAGATTAACAAAACATGGTATATGTAGACTTGGGTTTATTACTCAGCCATGAACATGGATGGATCAAGGTCTTTTGCCACAATTTGGATGGAATTGAAGACCATTATCCTATGTATCTAAGGCAGCGGTTCTCAACCTGTGGGTAGTGACCCACAGGGACTGTATTAAAAGGCTGTGGCATTAGGAAGGTTGAGAACCACTGATCTAAGGAATGGAAAAAAAAAAAAAAACACTGTACTTGCTGTTCAGTTGGGACTAACTGAACACGCAGGTGACCAGAGGGAAGTAAAACTCAGTGAAAATAAATCAGGGAAAAGGGGTGGAGGGGGATGGTGAACACTTACCTAACAGGTATAATTCGCACAATCTGGGTGATAGGAATACTTTTAAACTAACACAAGCTTGACAAAATAGATCCATGTGACCAATAACATATTTACCCTTGTAACATTTTGAAATAATAAAAAACATAAAAAAAGAAAACCTGAAGTGCTTGCTCAACCAAATGCTGTATAAAACATTGCATTCTGCTCCATTCACCTAAGGAACAGTCAATTAATAGAGTACAGAATGGAATTCCCTAAACTTCTCCAGTATACACACTACCCCAAACCAAGCAGCCCTCAAAGTATCACACAAGTCCTTTGTTTTCTTTGTCATCTGCTGAGTACTTATTTCTGTAATTGTAGATTAAATCCACTTAATCATGTGCTTAGCACAAGGGCACTTATTCAAGAGGGAGCAATCTGAAATCAATTCCATATTCCGCTTACCATGGCATATGCCTGGGACACAGCTACAGCAGCCCAGAGAAAGGGGCATCGTCTTTCCAACCTGCACAAAAGGCTGAAGTTTTCTGAGAAACATCTTGAATTTAGGGTTGTGTCATCTTGGTTGCCAACACCCAAGAATCTGGGGAAAAATCTACCTCATGGTAAATACTAAATAAATGTTTGATTAAAAACTGAATACCTGGTCTGCAAAAGAAGAAAGAGAAATCGCCCATCATCCTGTCTCTCTTATACTTCACACAGTTCAAGATTGAGGCTCCATCCTAGGGTGTCCTCACCCATAAAACATAGGCAACGCAATAAAATGAAAGGCCCAGGGGCCTAATGTACTGTTCCATCCAGGCGTCCACAAGTAGATGTGTGCAGCATAGCAAATAACAAGATTAGAAACCATCTGAGCTCTCCTTTGCATAATAAAATTCCACATGTTAAAATGCAGATTTATTTTAAGCCCTAGAAGTGCTGACCATATGCCTCAGTGGCTGAGGAGATGGCTACTTAATAGATAATCTGCAATGCAAGCCAAAGAGCTAATCATGGCCATCTGATCATCAGGCCCCATCAAAAGCCAGAAATGAACAGCCAGGGAACAGAGCCAGAAACTGCCAGCACATTTTACAAGAGGGAGAGATCATGAGCCTAAAGAGATGAGGAGTGATTAAGTGAGCACCCCCCCACTCTAAGAAAAATAACAAAATCATAACGATGAGAATAACAACAATGTTGTATCATAGTGTGGTTGTTATAAAACATGTGCTCCATGTATCACCACTGTACTCTGTTAATCCCCTCTCAAGGAGGAAATTGATGAGGATACTGACACCCCCTGAAAGTAGCATATTTTCTAAAAAAAATATCCTGAAATGTGAGGTCCCTATTCTTAATTCTGTTTGTAAAACCCAAGCATTTGACTCCATCGTATAGAACACTCAACATCACATATGCTAAATCAATGCTTATTATATGCCCATATAACAGAGAAGTGTTTGTTTTGAAGTGAATTTAACATATGTATCACCGTGTACAACTTTTATCCCCAAATATTTTCTTTAAAGTATTAAGTATTATAAATGGGATAGTTCTAAAATATCTTGGGCATTTCTCTGCCACTTTATCAGGTGGTGGAAGATAGTTTGTCTTTCATTGATAATTGACAGTCTTGAGCTGTATCTTTGAACTCCTTAATTTCTAGAATTAGTTTGCTAGTTCTGCTACAGCAAAGAAACCCAGCCTGTGCAGCGTAAACAATACAATTTTTTTTTTTTTAACAATTTTGGAAGTGAGAAGTCCAAGATCAAGGCATCATCAGTGCTGATTTTTCCTGAGGGCTGTAAGGAAGAATTTATTTCACGTTTCTCTTCCACCTTCACCACTTCGCTGACAATCTCTGAATTTTTTAGGTTGTGAAAGCCTGTCTGCATTCATGTGAACCTGTATTCAAAGTTTTCCTTTACATAGGGACACCGCTTAGATTAGATTAAGGACCTATCCTAATGCAGTATAAACTCATCTAAACCAACTATATGTATAATGACCCTTTTACTGAATAAGTTGTATACTGTGATACATATGTTAAATTCACTTCAAATACTGGGGGATAGAATTGTAACCTATGAATTTAGAAGGGCACAATTCAACCCCAAACTGTGGGATTTGGGGGGGGGTAATTTTATAAATTTATTTCACAGTTATAAATAGTTCTTGAAATCAACTGTGAATCTTTGAAAGTGGTGAAGGGACAGTCGCAGGAGGTGGGATTTGAGAAGCATGTACCTCCAGCACTCAAAGAAATCTGGAAATCTGCCATGGAGGACATGTGAGCTCCAGATTATGTGCATTGGTTTCAGGCTCTACAAAGTGCATTGGTTGTAGTGGATACCACTACATCTGGCTAATTCTTAAATTTTTGGCAGACATGGGGTTTACTCTTGCTCTGGCTGGTCTTGAACTCCTAACCTCAAGCAATCTCTTGCCTCAGCCTCCCCAAATGCTAGGATTAGAGTTCTAAGCCAATGCACCCAGCCCTGCCCATAATATGTTCAAGGCATTTATATCAAATGGTTATCAGTGTTTTATGAAATAATTTAAACATAATTTTATTTAAGATACATAAGCATATAGATTAATATTGAGAGTAAGGAAAATACTATACTCCAGATAACCTTTCAGGAAGCCGAAATTCTCATGAAACACACTATTATTTTACTTCTGTAGGAGGTAGGTCGATTGCTTATTTAACTTGAAGAACCCGACACTTCATCTTAAGGAAGGCATCTGTGCTACTTATACAAAGGAAAGCTCACATTCTACACGTCCTTTCAGAAATCACACTTGGGTTTAGAAGTGGGTATGAGGAGGGGGAGGGGAGCCCTGAGTTCCCTCACTGCCCTGCTCTGTGACCTCTGTCTCCCTGTGAAATGACACAGTTGGTCTACATCTTCAGCTGTAGGATTTCGATAGTTCTCTAAGTGTTGCCTAATAAGAGGTTGGTAATGTGGTAGGATTTCAAAACTCCATTTTCAAATGTATCCTATGGGTTAAACTGAATCAGTAAATAGACCAGTTCAAAGTATTTCTAAACAATTTGTATTATTTAATTAGAAGTTAAAAACTAGTCCATAAATTATTAAATTAGCTTCATGAATTTCACCTGAAAATCTATTGGAGGAAATTGAATAACAGTTGCTTTGCAATTAATTGGGTAATTTAATACAAAGAAGACTGGGGTCTCAGCACTGAAATAAAACTAATATATCCAAACTTTTTATTTAAAGTGAAAAAAGCCCAAATAAGGTAGTATATAAACTGGTTTTTGTGCTATACTTTAATATGGATTTAAGTAAAAAAGAAAAATTATGAAGAAGGCATTTTTAACCCAGAGTGACATATATTGCAATTTATTTCTTACCATGGTTTAGAAATACTGATGACTTAATGTTAAGTCAAATTTAAGATTCCTTGAAGGTTGAAAATTTAAGCAATATGGTATATTTTAATGTCATTGAAATGTCATATTGCAAATAAAAATTTAAATTGCAGTTTTTAAAAATCTACCAGTGAGTTGTTTTAAGTTGTATATATTGTATACACTTTAGGTGTACAACATTATGTTTTGATCTACATATGTACAGTGAAGTGATTCCTACAATCAATTAATATAAGAGTAAATCTGCAATTGTATAAAATGAATAAGTATGAGATCTTATGTACAGTTAGCTTTCTTTCTTTTTTCTTATTTATTTATTTATTTATTTTGCAGTTTTTGGCCAGGGCTGGGCTCAAACCCACCACCTTTGGCATATGGGACGGCGTCCTACTCCTTGAGCCACAGGCGCCACCCAGCTTTCTCTATCTGTCAGCACCATATCTGTGGATTCAACCAACCATGGATTGAAAAACTTAAAAAACACACAATAAAAATAACAATAAAAAACCAATATAGTATAGCAACTTGATATACAATATTTAAATTATATTAGGAATTATATGTAATCTACAGATTCTTTAAGGTATTCATGATGATGTGTGAATACTCTACCATTTTATGTAAGGGTCCTGGGCATCACAGATTTTGGTACGCTCTGGGGTTCTGGAACCAATCCCCAAGGGTACCGCTGGACAACTGTACAACATGAGGACAATAGCTAATAATATATATATTATATCCTGAAAATTTCCTAAGAAAGTAGATTTTAGGTGCTATGAGCCCTTGCCTCTTTTCTAAGAGCATCTGATTGGCTTATGTAGTCATCTAAAAAGCAATGCTCATGAGTAAGAAATACAATAACATAATTATGTTCCAAGATATGAGGATACCTCATTTTCATAAGCTTACAAAGCCTTTGGGAGAGAACGTAGCTATTCAGCAAACAATAAAGGGGAATCTTTATCAATAAACATCTTCACGTATCATTAGAAGCGTGAATAAATGATAGATTCATTCATGCACGCACCTACTGATTTATTCAACCAACACCTCTTACTGAGAGCCCAGTTATCAGTGGCATGAAGAGGGCCAGGTAGCTTATCCCACTTTCTACTCAGCACAGGGGTGGGCATGCAATTGGCACTCAAAAACTGGTAAAGGAGAAAATAAGGCACCTGTAGAAAAGCATTCTCCTTCATGTGCCTAAGGACCCATCCCACAAGCATTAACTAAACTTTGATTAGCTATATCATACTTTCTGTGTGTACTTTAGACTCTTTTAATTATTTTCCCATCTAAAGTAATCTCTACAGTGGAAACATTTCACAATATGCAGAATATATAACATATTTTACTTTCTAGTGATCTACCTGCACATATTTTCAAATTTGCCCTAAAGATGTGGCATCATGACTAGGTCACAGGCAGCAGCCAGGGAACACAAAAGTAAGTGTAGCTTAGGGGAATTTCAATAGTGTACTGACATGCTCTATTTGTGATTGTCTGTACCCATACAGTAATATGAAATTTAAAAATAAAAAATAAAAAATAAAGAATTCCTCAGAGGATGAGAAGGACATGGAAGGTCGAGCTGCTCATAGGACTTGGGGTTCTCCATCTGCTACTCTAACTTGTTACAGCTGCACCTAAACATGAACTTGGCTCCCTCGCCAGTGATGGTTGTAGTGATGAAACCATAAAAATGACACTTGCTATTATTCTCAGTTATGTAGCAATTTCACTTTCATATAACTTATTTGAACGGAAACTCAATTCTCTTAGACAGTTGCTATTAAATCCATCTTACTTATGGGGGCCCCGTGGCTCAGAGTGAGAAAACCAATTGACCCAGAGCAACCGACTCGCCTATACAATAGAAGATTCCAGATGAAAACTCTTCGCCTGGCTCCAACCTCTATCCTCCTTATAACATAGAAGGTTCTTTTATTCCTTTAGTTTTTAACAGACATCCTTGAAATGGTGAGAGACAAATAATGAAAGAAATAGTTAAATAGCAGTTACAAAAGGCAAAGGGAAAAATGCCAATTTCAGTGTAATAAAATGGCTAAAAACCTTATTTCCCAAACAAACAAATAACAACAAAAACAAAAAGTTTAGGCTTGAACTCTAAAAGAACAGCTTTCCAGCTGGAGGAGGAATTCTCAGTTGCTGACAAAGAATATGTAGGTCACTATGAAAGTTGTGAGACAGACTGTTATGGTCCATTATTTCACATCCCAGAAACACAGTGGGCAGCATACTTTCGGATTCACTGGTGCAAGTTTCAACTTGCTCAGCTTATAGGTGTTGCTAGGAGGGCTTCATTTGTTTCCTGTCCATGTGGATTTTACGTCCCTTAATTTTTGTGTATCTCAAAACTTTAATAATGATCCATGTAATGCAATAGAGTCCAAGTGATCGCCTGACGCTTCCAAAACAGGACAGAGCTTAAAGTTCATTTTTAGAAGAGTGTTAGGGCTTCCTCCCAGCACTTTGGACTAAAGAATATTTGCTTGTGAGCAACCTCTGTGAGGAGATTTTATATACCTTTTATTTTTCATCCTGAAGCTTAAAGAAAATGAAAGCAGAGCTGGACACACCCATGATATGTCCAACTTTATAGACCTAGTTGAGCTAGGGAAGACATTGACCTTTGATTCTTTCTTTTTCTTAAAACCTTTTCCAGTAAGGGAACGTATACCTTGTCATCATCTTTTGCCACTTTTGAAAATGTTGGTCTATTATAAATGTTCAAAGTCACACACTTTGCTTTCTGTATGCCAATTTCTCTTGTTCCAATTCACAACAGTGATTCCTCTCTATCCAACAACATTACCCATCAAAATCATAGGTGTTCACTGGCCTGAAAGATGGGTTACCACACATGTGCCCACAAACTGATTCGCTAAGCAGCCCTGGGAATGTGCCTCTTATTATAAATATAGCATTATGTAATCTACCCAGAATAATGACAAAAGCAGCTCTGATTAGGGCCCCATTTCTTTCTGCTTAGGCTTCCCACGCAACATTATCTTCATGTAATTTTGGTTTGTGTTCTAAAAAAATCATTTCTATATAAAAATGATTGTAACAGCTTTGCAGTTATATATGTTAACTCTTCTTAAAAACCACAGATGTCATGCACAGAACTAACAGAAAAACTACAACATTAAGGAAAATAATTAGGCTGGAATTGCATACCTAAATACTTCTTCCACAGGGGAATAAATGGAGGGGAAAAAATTAGATAGAAGCCAGGAGGGGAGGGGTGGGAGAAGAAAAGGGGGGGAATGGGTCCATAGTGGGAGGGTTAGTAGGGGGACCACATCTAAGGAGCATATTGCAAGTACAAGTTGGATCTATCAGGTATAGAACATAAATGTCTTAACGCTGTAATTGGGTACATGCGGTGAAGGCTATGTTGATTAGTAGGATGTAAGCACTCCAATTTGTACAAATAATGAACACACTGAATCCCATAACGGCAGAAATGTATTCACGAGTTATGTACAAATGACTTAATAAATAATAATTTAAAAAGAAGCCATGCCAATATCCTCCAGAATTTCCTATTTTTAAACAGAAAAATTGAAGAGTTTTTATAAGTTAGTCTGAGGGCTACTCTGCAAAGAAACCAAACACAAAGCAGATATATTTTACATTGATAATTTGAGCTTATATGAAAAAGAAGAACGCTGACTGTTTTTTGTAAATGTTGCTGGATAGTTATTTACCCAGAAAAGGTTTCAAAACATTCTAGTTTGGAGCAGAGAAGTGAGAGAAGCTTAAGACCATAGACTGAGGGCTATTTTAGATTATCTGGGAAAACAGAAAAGCAACTTTTTCTAGACAGAAGTTGAAAGACACTGGCGAATCAGTTGGTGATGCAGCCCTTGCCAACACTTGTTTCAAACTTATTAACATTCTCACTCCTTTCAGAAGAGTTATACAGGGAAGACATTAAAAGGCATAGCCAGAAAATCTCATGAATGTTATGTCAATCAGGTTGATGAAAATATCTCAGATTGTATGTGAAGTCCACACACTGTACCCCATGACTGAACTAATGTACACAGCTATGATTCAATAAATAAATAAATAAATAAAAGGCATAGCCAGGTATCTGAAACCTTCTTTTTGGAGGACCTCATTTTCAAAATGTACAGACTGTGCATTGAGGATGGTCTCCTGGCTAAGCTGACACTGGTCCACAGTGTGGGACGGAGCGCAGGAGAGACACCCAAGGCACACGCTCCCTGGCTGCCAGGTGCCCAACCGCAATTAAGTAAAAGTCAGTCTACCACCTTCTTCCTGCACGTCTTCAATGCCACAGCACTGCTTTTATAACTAGCCTTCAGTTTCTGGTAACTGACCCTACAGGCCTTGAAACTGTGATCATGACCTTGCTTATATTAAGACCCAGTACCTGGGACTTGAACGTACTATCTCTTAAATAATGAAAGGCTCTTTAGAACCCAATATGTTCCTTTCAGGCACTTACTCTGAGACGTCCCTCAGCATATCCATTTTAGAAGAGCTTGACATTGTCCATATGGACGTCCCTAACTTCTGAAATCTGCCCACAGCAGGTAGCACTATTTAGTAGGCGAGCTATCCAAGGCCAGAATCATAGCACTAGTCGGCTTCAGAGCTGGGATTCAAAGCCATTGCTTGTGCCCCTAAAAGGCACTAGAGTTTTGTACAACAGTCACTTTTAAGCCACCACCTGCAAATGCTCTTGAGAGTTACATGGAGAAAAAAGAGGCGACCAAAAGAAACATTCTCCTTCACCTAGTTCTTAAACAGGAACAAAATACAGGAGCAGCCAGAGAAAGCATTTTATTCTCAGATCATATGTAAGCCAGATAAATATTTCTACTCATCTTCTTTTGATTTTCAACTTGGAAATAGCTAAGGTGAGTAAAAATGTTTGGAATGCAGGGAAATAGCATTCCCTGCCTTCCAAAGTAGGGAAATAGCATAGCAAAGTCATTAAAGCAAAGCTTCTGGGATCAGACATGTGGCTCCATCTTCTAACTTTGCTGGTCACTGTTGAGGTGGCTTCTGGCAGGTTACTGAATCCCCTGTGTCTCAGTTGTTTCCCAGAGATACAATCAAGACTTTAAAATATGATGTTCATAATATCAGCCCTGTGCCTTTAACTAGCCCTGTGCCTTCGCAGGGCACTATGGATTCATGTTTTGAATGCACACCGCACATTGTTCAACGTTACTGCATTGCTTTTATGTTAGAGTTTAATCCTTTATGTATATTACTTTTAAATTATCACTATAATTTTTGTGCCCTCATTTGACACCTCTTGAATTTTTAATATGCTGAGAGACTGAAAAAAAAATAGACATGTCTTGACCTTGAACAAGACTCTTTACACTTGCCTCTTTTTCATTTGCCTGTAGTTTGAGCTACCACATAGCAGGTTGGGGTGAAGCTTAAATAAAATAGGATGTATAGACAGGACCCGAAGAGGGTCTGATATGTAAGTCAATAAATTACTGCTGTTATTTTTTAGAAAGAAAAAATTGTAAGTTTCATGTTTTACCATTGGTCCTCTGATTACCTAGTATCCCTTCCAAGTTAAAGAAAGTGGTGGCAAGTGAAAACTTTATATTGTCTGTAGGCCTCTTCCATGTCCAGAATCTCTTTACCTAAGGCAGGAGATTTCTTTTCAGAAACTCTCCTTTCTCTAACAGAGTTGGGGATAGTGGGCAGAGAAGCCGAAAAAGAGAAGAATGGGTGTTTAAAGACTAAATGCATAGGAACGGAAAGAATGTATTAAGTGGTGCTTTTTTTTCTGTAACAAAACCTAATTTTTAAATGTAATTGCCAGTATAGAAAAGAAGTCGAGAAAAGCTGAGGACCGGTATCAAATGCCTTTTCCATCAGAGCCTCCCCCTCTACCAAACCAGGGTTGGGAAAACCTGCACAAAGTCTTGCACACAAGACAATCAACACCGATACCAAACAAAGGCATTGTGGCTCTAAGAACTGCAGAAAGGAATATTTAAAGCAGAGTATGCATAACTAATAGGCACCTACCCTGACAGGTAATCCCTACAAAGCAATTTTTTTTAGGCACACCGCACGCTGCTATCTGATGTGGGCAAGAAGGTGCATAAAACATAAGGTGCATCAGCCACTCAGCAGAACTCGTACTGGGACTCCAGACTCTGCTGGTCTTTCTTTCCGACCTGGAGGAACATCAGTGGTCAGCTCCACATGCCCAGAGAAAGTTCCATCCTTCCTCTGACCATATGGGGAGTCCCCTGTTGGCCTTTTGTCATTTTTAATTATTGTGGACCCAGGGGAGGGTGGAAACTAATTTTAGTATTTCCTGCCATAAAACATAACAAGAAAATACATATAAATTTATTAAAGTCAACGCAATCATTTACTAAACCCAATTTATTTTCTGTACCTGCCATTTTGCTGCAAACATTTCTCTGACTGTATATATATATATATGTTGCGCCTGCCTATGGAAGAATTTTACTTCCCTTTCAAACAAATTTTTTTTGGGGGAAACAAAATAAGATAGTACCTAAAAGAGATGCATGAAATTAGAATCAGAATGTCTCGGCTTTGTTACTTGTTTAAAGATGAGGACTTAATGCCTTATTGAGGTAGCACTCTCTGTCTGATTCAGTAGAACAAGTTGATAAAAAGACTCACAGTATTTGCCCATAATGACCATTTTTTTTATATTATCAATTGAGCTGGGTCCTTCCCGAATGCATCACTGCAACAGATCATCTTGCCACATTACTGTACCCATTATCTATAGAAAGAGTTCATCCAATTTCCCCAACAGTTTATGAGAAAAAAGAAAACAAATTAGAAAGGTCTACTTTCCCATATATCAGGGTGATTTATTCCAGTGTTAGAGCAAAAGTATTTGTATTTTTTTCCAGCCCTTGTATTTGCTTAACATATGAAGCAGGAAAGTTAACTCCGTTCTGGTCTCCACTGACTTGAACATAAAGTTCAAAAGGAGATGGTATCTTATAAAGACTCTAAGCTCACTGCATTAAATTAACCACTAATCTCTGTGTTTCACACGGTACTTACACAGAGCAGTTTTCTAGACATTAAATGAAAAATGCCAAAGCTGTCATTTAGATAAGAAGCAATGATGGAAACTCCGCTGGGCATCCTTTCAAATCTTTTTCAAGAACATACTTCAGCTGAATTGGTTAATAAGGAGGAAAGAAGCCACACTGAATGTGTTTTTCTCCTCCTCACTTTTCCTTGACTCCAGATCTTTCTAAACTACACTAACCTGGTGGGAGGGGAGGACACAAAATGGAGGAGTGTAACATGAAAAAGGAGGAAAAATGGACAACTACTAAAAAATATTTTAAAAGTCATCATCGTCCTTTTCATCACCACCACCTCCACCATCATCGTCATCATCTCAGGAATTGTGGGGATAAAACAAGACGACCACATCATTGGAACAACGAGTTGCACTCTCTTGTTAGTCTCCTCCCAAGGAAATAATCAAAAGAGAAAGAGACAAAGCCAACGTCAGCCCAGAACAATTTGATACGCGGGGTAAGAAATGGTAGGGCATGAAAAGGAAAGCTCCAGAAAGAGCTTATGACTCCACAGACCCGAATTCAGTTCCTGCTCACCTCATCTTAGCTTTCCAATTTTCCTTTTCCCACTTGTTTATGGCTATAGTATGTCTTTTCTCTGGAGTTCCAACCCCTGTATACTTGATTTCACACGTTCGCTAATTCAAAGACAATCTAGTGCAACTCTGTCCTGCGTTCTGCGGGGATTACAGGCATCACACGTAAACAGTGTTATCACCACCCCCCTGGCTTCACAGGATTGGCTTTGAGGCATGTGAGGGAGGATGCCGGGCACAAAGCTGGAAATTATAACCACTACAGTGTTACGATAGGAGGGTACAACAAGGGCTGTGAGGTTCTGCTCAATAACAATCTGCCCAGGCTCGGCACCCATAGATCAGTGAGTAGGGTGCCAGCCACACACACAGGGGTTGGTGGGTTCAAGCCCTGCCTGGGCCTGCTAAACAACAATCACAACTGCAACCAAAAAAAATAGCTGGGCGTTGAGGTGGGCACCTGAGGTCCCAGCTACTCTGGAGGCTGAGGCAAGAGAATCACTTAAGCTCAAGAGTTTGAGGTTGCTGTGAGCTGTGACACCACAGCACTCTACTGAGGACGACATAGTGAGACTCCGCTCAAAAAAAAAAAAAATAAAAAAAGACATGATTTTATGTTTTCCTATTAAAATTTCAAATTGAAGATGACTGCTTATCTGCAGAGAGAGAGAAGACTTTTTCTGGGAAAAAAGATAAGATGGCAGTTACCACATCCTATTCCCTATCTCTACCATAGGGTATGGGTCAAACTTTGCGAGGAATATATATATATATAAAATGTTGTGAATAATTCTCCTATTTGTTTATCTTATGAGAGAATCAAGGTAAGCTAAACCTTAAAGGAATTATTAAATGCCACTAAAGCACAGTGGCACCTGACCGATGGGGCTATGGTGGCAGAGACGACTCAGGAAGTCACTCACCACACCCAGTAGATCACATTCAGCACACTGCAAGGTCCTCTAGTTTGTGTGTGCCCCATCAGGCTGATCCATAGATCACACTAATTAGCATTATCTCACTCCAACTAACTCGCACAAAACAGCCGAAATACATAATTTGTGAAAAGCAACCTTGATACGTGAAGAACGTGAGTAATGCACGCCCAGAACAAAGACATGGCGGAGGTGGGGACTCTACTCCTTGGTGTGACCTCGGCGTCAGTCACAGGGAAGGTAAAGAAGAAGACAATATATTCACGTTAGACATAAGCGAGCCCTAAATAGTGTGACAGTATTAAGATGCTATCTGGTATCACGGTTCCATTCTGTATTTTTAAAATGACCTTCAGCCAAAATGTACTATGGGGCTTTTAATAACTGGTGTATGAAAGCGTAGGTAAGAGGGAAAATGCACATTATATGTTAGTAATCATGAGAGATGATGTCTTTGTTCCATTCCATGCACACATCTATGCGATAGCTTTTCAAGCATTAAAATCAACTATATAACTGAACTTAAACTTAGTTCTAACCTGACATGTAGAAATAAACCAAAGCTATGATCAAGATTTCCAAAAATAATTAAATACATAAAGTTACATTGCTCTCACTAAAATTATATTTTGTTGGATACAAGAAGATGTAGCAATATTAAACATACTCTCTTTTATCATTATGATATATTATTCTAACTTTTAATGAGAACCCAAAAGATTTGAGTTTTATTAATGAATTATTAAAAGAATGTAGTATATAATACACGTAACACACAAAATATGTGTGAATAGACAGTTTATGCTATTTGTAAAGCTTCCAGTAATCAGTAGACTGTTAATAGTTAAGTTTTGGGAAGGTTGAAAGTTATAGACAGATTTCTGGCTGTACAGATCGGGGCCCTGAGCACGTGCATTATTGAAGAGTCAACTGTACTTTAACTTGTAAGGCAAATAATCAAAAGGATGACAACCTTCATCACTAACCTGAGAAAATCACTTCAGATAGAAATCAATGTGTCTTCTATGGAGTAGAAGAAAGGGTCTTGAAGAGTATAATCGTAAACTATTTGTGAAAGGTCAGATGATTTATACAGTTATTCTGATAAAATGTATCTAATAGTAATCAAAGGCCAGTGAGACTAAAGAAGATATTAGATTTCAAGCTAAGCAGCGCAAGATCTAAAATATTAAGCATATTCATGGTCTAAACAACATTAACCTTTATTAGGTAATCTGTCTCAGCCTACTAATCCCTAACAGGTGACAAAGGGTGTGTTGCTCTGACAAACTCAGCATTCTTGGAGGAGGAAAATGAGGAGTTATAAGGTCTATTACTTTGCTTTGACTCGGATGTTAATGTCAAACCTAGAAATAATCTTTATTTTTTCAAATGCAGGCACAAATTTATTTTGTGAGACATAAATTTGTTTTGAGAGAAATCTATATTTTTTGAGCACCTGCATTGTGTCAGGACATTCTGAATCTTTGATGCCCTCATCTCCATAGGCACCACTTTCACAGACACTCGGCCCTTAATTCTGAGTAAGTAAGGTTTGGACATTTTCTACACACTCCTTTAATTCTTACTATAGTTCTTTGAGATTAAAGGCTATTACTATCCCCATTTTATAGTTAGGGAAATTGAGACATAGAGAGATTTAGTTCCAAAGTTACCTGGCTATTGGTTCAAAACCAGGCCAATGTTCCAGGGTCTATAATCCTGCCCATTATACTATTTGTTGAGAGAGAAACCGAGGTAAAAAAGGGCCCACTTTTTTTGCATTTTATACCATTTTTTCTTTTACTCTGTGACCATCATTTTGCCACTACTCATGGAACTTTTCAGAAACACAAACTTGAAAAGCATTTTGGGGGAAATCTCTTCTGCCTGTTTTATGTTGTAGAAAAAACATCCATTTGAGGAAAGATGGAGTTTTTTTTTTTTTGAAAGTAAATTGCATAACCTATTAGTACATGTCAAATATATCTATACCTTAGAAGATATAATAAGTTCAAGACAATCTTAGTTTAGGCAATTCTTTGGATTAAGCTCTCTGAGTTTCCATAATAGTATTTGTCTCTTCTGAAAGGTATGTTAGTTTTTTGTCAAAAATACTCATTATTGGTAACATTTAGTTTTTTTGTTTCCCCAATGGTAGAAAAATTCATTATCTTCATTTAAGATTGCTACGAAGTTCAAGACACAAACATGACACGTGATGAGACAGCGGCACGTCAAACATAGAACCTAATTCTGAAATACAACACTGATGTTAAATTTAAAGAGCAAAATTAGTCCAATATTCCATATATTGAATTTCAACTTCACATCTTAACTCTATATAGTAAACTAAGTATACAGAATCTAAAATAGATATATAGAAATATATAGACATGTTTTAAAAATTTCAGTAACTTACCCTTATCATCTGTACATGCATATTACCCTGAAATTTTAAAAAATTTACTAACTTATTAAATTTTCTACTTGTTTAATCCTTCTTTCTTTTAATTAAAAAAAATGTAAAATGACTTACTCAGATTTTTTTGTTTCTACAGGTCATATGCAGAGTTGGCTGAACACCATAAGTGTTCAACAGACTTTGATTTTATTTTTATCTCCTGCCTCATAAAACTGATTTAGAAACTTAAAAATGTGTCACTGAAATATTAAATTATGAACAGAGTTTACTGAATTCCAAAAATCTAACAAGAATGATCAGCTATAAAAGCAAACAAACATTCTTCAGATGTAGTCAGATTTAAAAAAAATAAAACACTTTTAACAGGAATCTAGAAGGTTCTGAACTGCAAGATGGCTACCATGCCGATCTTTTAGAACCAGCAGTTTGTTTAGGGAAGACGCCTTCTTCATGGATGTCTAGTATAATATTCTGTTACAAAGTGATCTGGCTCTATTTTAGAATTATAATGGCGACCTAGTAAATTTAGAGAAAATTCTCACCCTCTGGCATGCTTAGAGTGATTTTCTACATGGGCATCTTTCCTGAATTATCTTTGTCTCTCAGAATCTTCGTCTCCGTTTCAACTGTCAGCAGAACACAGTTTTTCTCTTGGCTATATAATTCATCATTTCTCTCATTCTGTTAATGGATCTATATGACTGTTGATGGCACTCCCCTTTTGCTAGAATGTGTTACTCAGAAAACAGAGGTATGATAATGCTTTGAGCTATATACATAGGTCACCACGAAAGTTTTGAGACAGACTGTGTTATGGTCTTTTATTTCACTTCCAAGAAACATATCTGCAGTGTCCTTTGCGAGTCACCTGTGAAAGTCCCTGCTTGCTCTCTTACGGGTTCTGTCGGGAGGGCTTCGTCTGTTTCCACCCAGTGGGTTTTATGTTTCTTGATTTTTCTGTGCCTCAAAACCTTCGTAATGGCATGACGTAAGAGTACCAGTAAAAACCTGTGTTGCAATACCCACATTGAAGGAAAACTATATCCTAGTGGCTTCTGAAAATAAGTATTCATTTTAAATGGCCAATGTTTCCCAGGAGAAAGGGGAGATACTCCCCTAAACAGAATTATATACCCAGCAATGCTCCTCTTACTTAAATGTCTAACTTCAAGTAAACACATTCCCTTGGAGCCTTGTCCTGATTCTTGAAGTAAATAAAAAAATATTCCAGTATGTACTAGGGCCGCCGCAGGAATGTGGAGCCCTTGATAGACCTCCTTTTAGAACATGATGGATGCTGACTTCATGTACAAAAGAGGGAATTTATACCAAATCAGATCTTTTTCAAGGACCTGCCTCCATAACACACCTGCAATATAATCATGAGAAAATTCCCTGACCTCCATTAATTTTGATTCCCTTTTGTATGGTTGGATAATAAACCCCATTCCTAGTGTTGTTGGGGCTTTCATTGAGGTAATCACCCTCTGATTATAATACGGTCATCACTCAAAACAAAGGAAGCAAGAGATCAGTGCATATTAAATGTGTTTTCACATATTTTTCATTGGCCAAGCATTTTTATTGATTGCTGTGTGTCTTTTAAATCTTTGTCTGAACAAGCTCCAGTAACACAGATGCATCACAAGATTCTTATAAGGAGTAGAGAGGGAGTGTCAGGTGACTTTTGGGTTAATAATAATGTCCAATTCATCCATTGGTGTGTAACAAATTCCCCATAAGCTGGGTGAATTACCAGGAGCAAACATTCGTCTCACAGTTCCTTTCGGTCAGGACTTTGGGAGTAGCTTAGCTGGGTGCTTTTGGTCCAGGTCTCTCCTGAGGTTGCAGCTAAGCCCAGAACTGCAGGCATAAGAAGGTTTGACACCCTGGAAGACTGGCCTTGAAGATGGCTCATTTATACAACTCTTAGTGCTGGGAGGGCTCACCATGTGGGTTTCTTCATAGACAGCCCTGGGGTTAAGGCTAGTGGCTTACCCAGAGTGAGTGACCCCGTAGGTACAGATAGAGTGCCTGGAATAAAATCAGCAGTGTCTTTCATAATGTAACCTTGGAAGTGACTTTTGCCTGCCATAGTCTACTGATCACACAGTTCACTCTGGTCTAACAGGGGGCACAGGTCCCATGAAGGTGTGAATACCAGAGGGAGGCTTCACTGAAGGCCACCAACATTTACCTAGCATCATCAAGTTACAACATGCTTTTCACAAAACAACTCTATGAAGCAAGAAATGTGAGAGTTTATGAATTACCTGTCTATGGCCACAACGTAATTAAGAACATGTACTCAAGCTAACGCAAAGGTGTATGTTTCTCCACATTATTTTATGTATATACGCTTCTCTTACTTGATCAAGAAGTGCTGATGAGTATCTAGCACTAAATAGCTTAATATTGATTGCATGATCAAGGTGACAGTATTGATTTTAATGAAAAAATAAATAAAATTTAGAGCTTAATTATGATGGCAGAAAGTTAATTTTCATAGATTGTAACAAGAATGGGAATTTTATTTTGAAATAGAAGATTTAAAATATAAACCATCTACTTAACATACTAATATTGGACTTTATTTCAAATTCTGATTTCTAAAAGTTTAGCTTATACCATTTTAAAAAATAAATACGGAAACAAGTAGGGCGGAGGGAATTGTCACCCCATTTAGTGTCTCTGAAGTTGTCCTTCTGCTTTTGAGTCAACAATGCTAATGTATTATACATGCTTGAACTATCTGATTATGGTGGGTAATGAACAAGTTCTTGGGCTATTCCAACTAAATAGCCAACTTTAAACAGTGCTGTGCTTTGTTTTGAGACAGAGTCTTCACCATATCAACCTTGGTAATGTGCTGTGGCATCACAGCTCATGGCAAACTCAAACTCTTGGGCTTAAGTGATTCACTTGCCTCAGCCTCCCAAGTAACTGGGATTACAGGTTCCCACCACAATGTCCAGCTATTTTTTTTGTTGCAGTTGTCATTATTGCTTAGCTGGCCCAGGCTGGGTTTGAACCCCCCAGTAGTTATGTGGCTGGCGCCGTAACCACTGTGCTACGGGTGCCAAGCCAACAGCGTTTATTTTTTTAACACCTTTTTTCAGTGTAATAAACAGTAACGACTACTTGGCCCATCACTTTTATTGGACTGAAATATAGTCATTGTTACTGAAGAAGTAGGTAAAATTTTATCAGCAGGTAACTAAAAAATTATTGTACATAAATTTCTAGATACAGTTTTAGAAATCTTAATTGATTTTAAGGCTCAAAGAAACCAGCACAGGTTTTCATGCCTTGCATGAAGTGTTTGAAAACAGAAACAAAGGTAACTTATGTCTTATCAGAAGATTCAATCTTTTAAATACTTTAGAATTAAAAATTCTAACAAGTCAAATTTAGAATAGAGAATATTAATGGCTTGTCAGTAGGGTTAAAGTGGTACTTATAGCTATAGCTATATTTAGTGAGTTTATGCTAGTTTAAATTTTTTCTTAGGATAATAACCAGAAATTTGTCCACATGGATATAGAAGATCCCACATCTTATAAGGGGGTGGGGAGTGTAGGGGTGAGGGTGTGTGATCACCCATGTATATCTGTGCTTTACATACAGGACCATGGATGTGAGCTTTCTCAGCATCTAACATAAATAAACTTTCTAGAAGATGAAATTGATATGTATACTTCTGGGTGAAAGTGACCTTAAAGGGGTCATGGTGTCTGGTGATTACTGGAGCAATTTAGCCGGTAATGTGTATGAGTGGATGATGTTCCTTAATTGGTTTGAATATTACATTTTGAAGACATTCGTGTTTTCATTTTTGCAAATTATCTTGGAAAGTGTGAACTGCAGTATATCCAACCTTTCCAACTGTAATCTCCCTCATTGCAACTTTGACAAATGCAGTCTGCATTGAGTGTTCCTACCCAACAAATCAAGAAGCAGAACTTGTCTCCTTGTTCTTATTCAAGGAGTTTTCACCTGACAGTGCACCACTTTCGTCTCCAGATATAGCAGCCCTAGCATCAGCTAGAGGAATGTTTCCATATACCAACCATCTGTGGATCTCATTCATGATTATGCAGTAAACTGCGTTTCTCCTGCTCTTTAACAGATTTCACCATATCTGAGTAACTTCTGCATTAATATTTTTAAAAATAAGTTTTAGCCAAATAATTTTAAATGAAATATTTAATTCTCATAAAAATATTAGAAGATGCCTATAAAATACCTTATAAACAAAATCTTCATATTTCCCAAAATTCAGGTTTATCACCTTGCTTTGCTAAAGACTGAGCCTCATACCAGTTCTCTTGTTAAAAATGGAGAGTTGGAGGCCACTCCGGTGGCTCAGCGGGTAAGGTGCAGGCTCCATATATTGAGGGTGGCGGGTTCAAACCTGTCCCCGACCAAACTGCAACAAAAAGCATCCGAGCGTTGTGGCCGGCACCTGTAGTTCCAGCTACTCGGGAGGCTGAGGCCAGAGAATCGCCTAAGCCCAGGAATTGGAGGTTGCTGTGAGCTGTGAAACCACAGCACTCTACCAAAGGTGACAAAATGAGACTCTGTCTCAATAAATAAATAATGAAAAGTTGGGTTTTTGAATGGTGACAAGGAGAGATTTGTAGTTACCTAAGGATGTCCCTTGATGATGTATAAAGTAAGAAAGAAAACAGGTAGGGACCACTTCTTTATTACAGGATCCAGCTACATGTTAGTACCAGGTCTCAGCATCATGAGACGTCACCTTACTCCTACCAACGCAGGCATCACTGCCTTGGAGGACCTATGGTTCAGATTCTGCCTGAAGGGGAGAGGGATTCTGGCCTGAGAACAGGACTTTAAACAGAGCATGGCCACCAAACCATCCAGTAAACCTAGTCTGACCACAAATATATCCTGAGACCTGGTAAGCTTCGTGGCACTCTAAGAACTTGGCCTCCTGGAGCCTGAGGTTTCTCTGAAAAATGATAGAAATGAGGTAGAGTATCACTTTTTCCCATTTCTAGACTGTGGCTGTCTTCACCTGCTGTTTTCATTATCAACATCTGTGAGACTTTTGTACCTTACTTCTCAGGGTTAGGGAATATTCCAAGTATTATAAGAACTGCCCCCCTTTCCTTTAAAAAAGATCCTGATAATATTCTGAAATAAGGAAAGAAAACATGAAATGAATTTTGTTACCTCCATAAACTGATTATCTCAATATAAACTTGAGAGTGACATTTCCAAAGTCAAATCACAATCTGGGCAAGTCATTCTTTAACTCTTGCCTACAGATGACTTTTCACTTGGAAATCCCCATGAACATACTCAATTATCTCACTGTTCTTGGTAAAGAATGATTATTTCTACATAAACAGGAGGTTCTACTTTCCTTTTTACTTGCAGCAGAGATATTTTATTCTTCAACTGTAAAACAAGTTTAGAATGGTTATATCAGAGAGGTTCTGGCACCGGATATATAGTCACTCAAGGAACTTTGTACTCTTTCATATATGAGTAAATCAGCTCTGTGTTCAAGGTCTATTTTATGCTATATAATCCCTTTCTTGGACTAGATTTGTAAGATTTGAGTCTATACTATTCTTCCTGTATTTTTACGGTTTTATGTTCTCACCTTACTTCAATAGCTTGTATTTAGAAAGATGGGACTCAATGATAAATGTTATGTAGCAAATTTGTATAACTCTGGAAATAATCTGTGAAATATCATTTCTTTAAATATATAAGATTACCTAACTAATACTTCAAATGCATTTTATAAGATAAAGGATATTTTTAAAGGAAGGAGCAAAATTTCAGTAAGATCTATGATTGAGATTAATTACATGTCTTTCTACCCATCAATCTTTCAAAGTATATATTCCCCCAAAAAGCATGGTGCAAATATCCTAGCGAATCTAGTAGATTTCTACAGTACTACTTTTAAGATTAAAGATATAGATTACAAAAGTATTCAACAAAACAAAAAAGAAAGGCCACGTTAAACAGTTTGGCTTTAGACAGACAAATGCCAATTAACCAAACTGGAAATTCAGATTGGGAGTCCCTGAAGCCATCTATGGATTGCTGGTGGTCTTTTTTTGAGTTCATATCGTCACTATTTCACATCCAAAGGCCTAAACTGTAAGAGGCCCCAGCCTGCTTCATTTAAAGAACTCTATTTTAATGCATAGGGTATATAATTAGAATACTAGTATTCTAGCACTGCAAGATATTTTTAAAAGTGTTTGAAAACTGCTATATGATCACAGAAGGTTCCTCCCTGGCACAGAATATGGAAAGCTTGCTCAATGTTGTCAGGATGCTTCTAAATCTACCTTCTTATTGCCCTCTTCATTTTGAGATCTTGGCTTTACCACAGTAGTCGGTTCCCGGCAGCCACCTGCTTCTAGCAGGGCTTCCTAAAGCATTAGCCCCTCACCACCCTGCCCGCCCCAATTTCCAATCGTGTTTTCCAAGCAATGCCCTCCTGCTCCTCCCAGAGCCTCCACTGCTGCTCCCCTGCTCAGAACCACCCCTCCTCCTACCTGCTTTTATCCCCATCCTTCATAGAAGGTGCCAGATAACAGACTGTGAAGGGTGACAAAGTCAATACTGGAGGTGGTGTGGGTCAGACGGCTTCTGCTACACCTTAACTCCGCCACGCCAATGCAAAAGCAGCCGTACATGAATAAGCGTGGCCGTGTTCTGTATAACTTTATTTTTAGACTTTACATTTCAATTATACGTAATTTTTGAATGTCAAGAAATATTCTCCTTTTGGTGTTTTGGTTTTCACTTTTTTTTTCAATCATGACAATGTAGAGGAAATTCTCAGTTAATGAACCATGCCAAAAAAAAAAAAAAAAACAGGCAACAGGCTGGATTTGGCTTGTGGGCCATATGTACTTTGCTCTTTAATTTATTGTAGTTCCTCTGCTCAAAATGCTGCACCTCGCTGCTCCACTCAGAACACTTGCTCGGGTCCTTGCCCGTCTGTAAGGCCTCATATCATCCCTGCTCCTTTGCCTCTCTGCCTTCATTCCCAATTACTCAATTGCTTTTTCTCTGCTTTCTGTCTCTTGGACAGGCTGAACACAGGTCTGCCGTGAAACCTGCCTTCTGACCACTCCACCTGCCTGTAAATCTTTTTCCCCATATAGTATTTTTCATGGCTCTTTCTTGCTTCAAGATTTCTGCCAAATGTCAGTCTATCCTGAGTACTTTACTTAAATTGTAACCACCCTAGTACGGACTGAACTGTCTCCTCCAAATTCATGCGTTGGTGTCCCGACCTGCACTTCCTCAGAATGGGACCCTACCTTGAAAAGATGTGATTCGGTTGAAACAAAGCCTCATCCAATCCAAATGATGTCTTTATGAGAAAGGAAACTAGAGACACTGACAAGGGCTGAACTCATGAGCTTATAATTAATTCATGTCTTTTGCATCATTAGCAAAAACTTTGTGACACTGGTATATCATTACCTCTGTTTTATTGAAGAGGTCAGTAAGCCTATGAGAAGTGAAGTTAACTTGCCCAAATGATACAGCTCAAGATTGGTAAAGCCACATGTCAAACAGCTCTATTGTTTTGCAAAGATAAATATTTGTAACACAGTGTCTGGCTAATAAAAAGAAAACTACTTACTTCAAAATAAAGTAACATTATCATGATAAATGCAACAAAACAAAGTATCATGGGCCTAAATTATTTTCTCTTTTAGGGGTTTGAATATACTGGCCACACGTTTCCAATGAATGCTTTTCTTTCTTTCTTCTTCTTTTTTTTTTTTTTTTTTTAGGGACAGAGTCTCATTTTTTCCCCACTCAGTCGAGTTCGTGGCATCATAGCTCACAACAACCTCCAACTCTTGGGCTTAGGTAGGTGATTCTCTTGCCTTAGCCTCCCGAGTAGCTGGGACTACCGGCACCCGCTACAATGCCCAGCTATTTTTTGTTGCAGTTTGGCCGGGGCCAGGTTAGAACCCACCACCCTCGGTATATGGGGCCAGTGCCCAATGAATGCTTTCCTTGTTCTGAGCTCGGAGGGTGCAGTCCTTGTGAACTCTTCAAATTTATATAATGAATCTCAAATTTTTTTAATTCCTACTTCATAAGAAAATCCTGCTCAGATCTTATTTTATTGGTAATGCTTAAAGTTGCAAAACATAAAGTAATAAAACATGTTAAATATGTTTGGGTTTCCTAAAGATAGGATTTTAACATTGAAGCACGCTGTCCTTCTCCTGATAATATTTCATAAAGAATTTAAGGAATCAGCAGGTTGTTGATGCTGATTTCTTTTTTTTTTTTTTTTTTTTTTTTTTTTATAGACAGAGTTTTACTTTGTCATCTTTGGTAGAGTGCCGTGGCCTCACAGGTCACAGCAA
>CAUYON010211216.1:0-10957 GCA_963573935.1 Arctocebus calabarensis | reverse complement strand
AAAAAACAGGAATGATGGCCAACCTTAATATGTAGTGTGTACCTTACAGGAAATTTTGTTAACAATCATAACACAGTTATAATGCCATTAATAATGAAGTCCTCAATTTAAAATCTGGAACATCCTTCCATCAAGGGGGGGGAGGGGTAATTCAGTCCAATGAGTCTGTCTCAAGATCTTCATCTCTTGTTTGTTCCACTTGTATTCTCTTTTCAGTAACTGGATTAATGCTTTGAGCCCAAAATGAGATATATTTTTTATTACTGTAGATTACATGTTGTTTGGCTGGGAATACAATACAATAAACTTTATTTTGCATAATGCATTTCACACAAGCTGCATCTGAAATGCTTTACAGAGCAAAACTGTCCAAGTACAAAGTTTTGTAATAACAGAAGAAGGAAAGAAAACACAAATATTAGAATTTGAGAAAGTTACATTGGAGGACATTCAAAAGAAACTGAAATACATAAAGATAACTTTGAGATACTGAAGAAGGGTTGGGCTAGCAACAACTAATTTTTTATCTTAATTTTGGGAGTACAATAAAGTTAAAAGCAACAAACAGTCCAACTTTTCAGTGAAAAGATAGAAAAGGATAGGTAACAAAAAATAAAATCTTTACAGAGGTGGTCAAAGTCTAACAGATCAGAGGGAGTAACATTTCAAAGCTTTAAATCAATTGTTAAATTACTCCCTGAAGCAGCTGAAACTGCTTATATATCCTCCAAACTACTAAGAGTGAAATGCTATCACTTGTAAAGAAGGATTTTTGGTTTATGAATGTACTATATAAAGAAAAAAAAGCACAAAAATCATTCAAGAATAGTTTAGAATTTCACTGCTCATCATTAACTATGTCTTAGTGACCCAGAGCATGTTTTATAAATCACCTCATTAAAATAACAAATTTAGTCCAAATGTAAGACACTCAACAAGGAAAGAAAAACATTTCAGAGAAAGAACTCAGAAGTGACTAGTCTGAAGATACCTAGGAAAAATGTAACTGAAGACATGAAGTCTAGTCGTCATTGCTATTTACTCTTCTTTCTGGTAATAAAATTATTTTATATAATAAAGGGAAAGATTCCCCATGGCAAGTACTGTCTCCAAGTATCAAAACATAAGAGAAAACAGCTTTGAAATTGATTCATATTGCACACATACAATGTATATACCCTGTCAGCCTTTTTTACTTTACTGGCTTCCTGGGGTTCCAAATGTGCTTTTGTTATTTTTGCTGGTCTTTAGGGGGAGGCCTGCTGGTGGTATGACAGATAACGGTATTTCCCGCATTCTTTCTCCACCAATAGATTATCAACACTCTTTCTATATGTAATATATTACACAAATAGAGGATGAGAACATTTCCTGGGAAGCCACTAACAATTAAACCCTATCTCTACTTTAAGTTTTAATTCAAAAATAATTCACAAGGTGATTGCCTCAGTGAATTTCATCCTCTTAGAAAAGAAAGAAGCCTGAAATATGATTATCATCATATACAGAAGATGTTTCTAACACATGGGAAAAGTCACTTCTTCAAAAGGCTTCATGAACTCTGGAAAATGAAAGTCTATTGTTTAAAAATTTCATGCTAGCCTGAAAAAAGAACCCAAAATGTAGAATAAAAAAATACTTACTGCTCAGTTTCCATTTGTTCCTCCTGCTTGCGTTTCCGATCTGCTGCTTCTTTCTCATGTTGGCCTTTCAGCATATTCCTTCTGTGAGCAGCCTGAAAGTTTCTCCCACCCTTTCGCTTCTGTTTTGAGAATTAGGATGGATTTAGCTAACTGGTGACTAGTGCTTATATAATTAGTCTTGGGAGAAAAGAAGCAACTGGGTTTTTAAGGGACATATATTTAACAACTTAAAGAAAAAAAATCTTTGGATTATAACACCATCTCTGGTTTGCAAATTTAACTTTTCCCTTGACTGTAGACTAATAATCTGTTTTCTGCTCTGTTTTAAGAGTGATTAGCTTTTGTTTTAAATGAGAAGTTCCTGTCACAACCCACAGGAACTGTACTGTTTTAAATGAAGTATGTCAGGCTATATGCCACTATACAGCTGATATGACTTGAGTACTGACAAGCATACTACTCAACCTTTCCAGTTAAAAATTTGGCTTTTATCTGCATGACCTAGATCAGGGGTCCTCAAACTACGGCCCACGGGCCACATGAGTTGGTGTGAAACAAAAACAAATTGTATTTGTTCTCGTTTTGTTTTTTACTTCAAAATAAGATATGTGCAGTGTGCATAGGAATTTGTTCATAGTTTTTTTTTTTTAAACTATAGTCTGGCCCTCCAGCCGGACCTGAGGGACAGTGAATTGGCCCCCTGTTTGAAAAGTTTGAGGACGCCTGACCTAGATCCATACATCTCTAAAGCTATATACAACATTTGTGGGGTTTCTACATAAAAAGATACACAGCTTTAATAAGATTTTCAAATAACTACGGCATCCAAAAAAAGTTACTGATAGAATGCCACAATAAATAGGGTAAAGAGTGTTAAGTATTTCTTTGAGAGTAAATAACAAATATATTTATAAACTACTCTTTGTTTTTACATTTGTCGTTAGTCTCCTAACACTTCAAGATAGGTTTGAGTATTGTCAATGTATTTATTATATATGGTACTTAATTTCCAGATCATAACTAAAAAAGTTAAGATAAACCAAGAATAAAGGAAATTTTCAAATATACCTTTTAACATCGATAATTAAGGTTATTCAAAAAGGTAAAGGAATCCAGTTGGAGACATTCACAAAAATAGCGAAAGCTTACTGAGTAGACTAAGAACTACATAAACTCAAAAATAAAACAGATGTTTTATGTAATATGTAAATTTCCTACCTTTTCACCTTCTTGATCTTCTCCTTCTTCTTCAGAATCAGAGGTTGATGTAACCCCTGGTTTAACTAAATTTTTCCTTTTTGACTCAACTTCTTTCTTCCCTTCTTTTTTGTCTGGCTCTTTTCTTGGCTTATCTTCTTCCTTCTGGCCCTCTTCATCCTTTTTAAGCTGCTTTTTAGGTTGTTTTTCTTCTTGCCCCTTTTTTTTACTTTTGTCTTCTTCAATAACCCTATTTTAGAGAGTTCAACAATGGAAAATGAGCTTCTACAAGTAATTAATGTACCTGTCTTTCAACTATACTCTCCTAGTCAATTGAATAAGTATTTTACATAGTAGTATTATAGACTTTTTAAAAGGCAAATCAAATATCTTTAAGCAAAACGAAAGTGTCTTAATCATCCAATGACAAAAAAGAATCCGTTAACTCTATCTTTTTGGTATAAATTAGAAGATATAAAATTATAGTGGCATTAGGTTATCAGAAAGTGGATTTTTATAATATGATTCATTTACTCAAAAGAATAAGGTTAGTAGTACCATCTACATGCCAAGGCAAAGTTCTTGACTCTGAGGATTCAACAGTCAATATCTTGCAGACAAGATCTCTGGCTCTTAAGGAGTTATTTATATTTTACTATTTGTAAGAATTATGTTTAAAATGTAGACACACAGGAAAAATAGAACTGCAGAAGTGAAATCATTTTGGAACTCAAATATTCTTTGAAGGGTAAAAGGATCCCAATGTAAGCACATAATGGGAAATATATAGCCAATAAAGCAAATACCAGGCTCGGCACCTGTGGCTCAAAGGGCTAAGGCGCCAGCCACATACACCTGAGCTGGTGGGTTCGAATCCATCCTGGGCCCGCCAAACGACAATGACGTTGCAACCAAAAAATGGCCGGGCATTGTGGTGGACTCCTATAGTCCCAGCTACTTGGGAGGCTGAGGCAAGAGACTCGCTTGAGCCCAGGAATTGAAGGTTGCTGTGAGCTGTAATGTCACGGCACTCTCTCCAGGGTGACAACTTGAGGCTCTATCTCAAAAAATATATATATATAAAAATATAAAAAAAAAAAAAAAGCAAATATCAGATCCTCACTGGATTTTATACACATTAAAACAACCCACTTTCTCTAAATTGCTCAATAAAGCTAATTACTGCTGGATAATATTTATGCAAATTAGTACTGTAGAAATAGGCTCATGAAAAAGAATCAAATAAGGCAAACGCTAATCAGTTATTTCTGAAGGATATATATTCAACTAACGCAATTCTTTTACAAAGAAGTATTTCAAATTTGAAGCTTAGACAAACTTTTAAAAACTATACCCTTACTATCCACAAGGAATTTCATTGAGATTTTCATAAATTATGCAATTAATCAATGACTTTTTTTTCTTTAAAGAAATTTGGAACAATTCACAAACTTGCATTGTCATTCCTGCACAGGGGCCATCTAATCTCTGTATTGTTCCAATTTTAGTATGTGTGCTGCTGAAGTGAGCACTTTTTTTTTTTTTTTGAGACAGAGTCTTATTATGTCACCCTCGGAAGAGTGCCATGGCATCACAGCAACCTCAAACTCTTGGACTTAAGCGATTCTCTTACCTCAGCCTCCCAAGTAGCAAGGGCTACAGGCGCCGGCCACAACGCCAGGCTATTTTTTGTTGCAATTGTTGTCGTTTAGCTGGCCCAGGGCGGGTTTGAACCCACCAGTCCCGGTGTATGTGGCTGGCACCCTAACCTCTGAGCTACAGGCGCCACGCCTAAATCAGTGAATTTGAGAGCTGGAAAAGACTTCAAATTATTCAGTTCAACTCCTTCTATTTGACAAATGAGAAAATGATGTGGCACAAGGTCAAATAAGCCCAGTATCTCAATTCCAGATCCAATGACTTCCTTCCAGAGAAACGTTTCCTTGAAACATTTAATAAGACTATTAAATTGGAAGAGAAAAAAATTCACTTTTTGCCTCTTTAGAAATTTTCTGTCACATAATTATTATTGGGTGTTTGTTACCTGATGTCTTACATACTTCATCTTTTAGTAAATGAAAGAAAAAAACACAGAAGAAAAATAATTTCTTAAAAAATGGTAACAGTCTAAAAATATTTCTGTGGCTCTTAAACAATACTGATCAATTATTTTCCCCAAATATTAGCCCTATATGGGAGGAAATAGCTATTTAAAATACAAATACTCTGACCCAGCAAATATCCTTCTAGCAATGTATCCTAACCAATATATTTACACATATACAAAACAAATAGATGACAATGTTTTAATTTATTTCTTTTCTTTTTTTTTTTTTTAAAGAGACCTGGTCTCCGTCATTCACCCAAGATGCTGGGAATTCCAGCTCACCACAACCTGGACTTCCTGGGTTTAATCAAAGTGATCCTCCTGCCTCATCCTCCAGAGTAGTTAAGACTTACAGACCAGTGCCACCATGCCTAGCTAAACGTTTCATTCCTTTAAAGATGTCTTCTATGTTGCCCAGTCTAATCCTAAACTCCTGGCCTCAAACTATCCTCCCACCTCAGCCTCCCATAGTGCTGGAATCACAGGTATGAGCATATATACCCAACCCAACAGCTAGTTTTTAAAAAATGATTTTAGGCACATATTTTAGAAATCATGTGGTCTTAAGAAAAGAGATTATTTCAATTTATTTTGTATTTTTTTTTCTGTCCAAGGTTCCTTAAAGAGTATCAAAGCAAAAAATTCCCATGAATATAATTATGACTGTTTGGCTAGCATAGTGGTTACAGTATCAGCCACATACACTGAGGCTGGTGGATTCGAAATTGGTTCAGGCCAGCCGGACAAGGTGGACAACTGCAACAAAAAATAGCCAGGCATTGTGGCGAGCATCTGTTGTCCCAGGTATGTGGGAGACTGAGGCAAGAGAATCACTTAAGCCCAAAAGTTTGAGGTTGTGAGCTGTGATGCCACGGCACTCTACTGAGGGCAACACAGTGAGACTCCGTCTCAAAAAAAAAAAAAAAACAAATAATAGTAATTATCACCGTTTGCTACAAATCAGTCTTTCTGCAATGGTCCTTCTTGCTACCTTCCATTACACACAAACTTGTATTAATTTTTCTTTTTATTATGTCAAGGAACATTAGGAAGATTGTATTTTGTAAATTTCTCTAGTCTTTTAATATATATTAATACAAGTAAAGATGGATACAAACACAACCCGAAATACCTCAGCAGCTTTAAACAAATACTTTTATTTTACAAGAGGATTTAGTTGGTTTCAGCTCTTCTGGCCTCTATTCTGCTATCTTGTCATTTTATACCCATTGTGAAGAAGCAGTCACTTACTGGTAAGTGCTGTTCTCATAAAGACCATTAGTCTCAAAAGAGTTTATGTAGTTTAGCTCTGCACTCCACTCTGTGTGTGATCAGATACACAGCCAACATCTGTCCTACAGACAGCATTAATAAACTATTGCTATTTTTTTCAGGGTTGTCTACTACCTCAACAAAATCTCACTAACAGAGAAAGTAAGAACAAAAACCTAAAACATATGTCCATGGCTTTGGAGCTGGGAAATCAGAAACCCTAACATTATTACACAATGGATAAAATTGGTAAAGTACTATAACTTGGAAGAAAAAAAATGTATTCATTGAACTTGTGGCTTCGGGGGAAGAGGTTTCAAGATAGAATGTTGGTAGTTGACTGTTACCAAATAAATTTGCTGAAGTGTCAAAAGAGATGAGTTCAAAAAAGAAGGCCTATTTTCAAGTAAGAATGTTGGAGTTTCAAATTGAGACACAGCCTGGGGTCAAAGATCCAAGTAAGGGTATAGCCACCAGCCTTAACAATTCAAATTGGGCTGCCTTAATCCTTCAAATGGACAAATAATTACTGACAGATGGTTTCTCAGGAAACCTATATAGCTCAAAATACCTGTAATAAGTGTATCTGAGAAAATCTTATGAGTAAGACCACTGCACAAAAAACTTACTAGAATTAAACACACAATAAGGTATTGTATTACCAAAAATGACACCAGACTATTTCAAGAGAAGGTAATTCCCAAAGAAGAACCATGGGCCCCTAAATCCCTATGGTCTGAAAGCAGGTTGAGAAAGGTGCTCAGCAGGATGGCAATATTTCCAACAATGCTTTCATATTAAACTAAGAATGATACTTAAAAAGCAGAAAACTTCCAGAGGCATCAGTCAAAAGCCATGAACTGGGAAGGGTACTCTCAAGAAAAAGTGAGGCCTAATCAGGGAACATTCATTATATCCAAAACAGAGGGATCTCACAGTATTTTCCCGCAGAATTTCAGACTTCTTAGGGAATGATGACCGCAAATGAACTCATCTACCTGATTTCACTACAATTGTTAAACTATGTTGTATTTTGTGCCACTATTTTTTTAATCAACAAGTACATTTTGAGTGTATGTATTGTGTAAAATATGATGTTTTGATACATGTATTTATATTCTATCTAAAATGCCTGAACAATTGATCTTGCCTAAATTCTCTATTATAGATTTTACCCTCCATTATCTAAGTATTTTTATAACTTTATATGTTGAGAAAATGCCTTAATGAAATGATAAATAACCACATATTTTTCTAAATTCCCTATCAGTTTTTACTTTAACAAAATTTTTGCAGTTTTTCCATAACAACAACAAGCATCCTGTAAAAAAAAAAAAAAGAAAAACAACCAGCAAATCTGCCACAAGATTTAGGCTCGTTTAAAAGTGAAATGCTGACCAGGTGAAGTGGTTTATGCCTGTAATCCTAACACACTTGAGAGGCCTAGGTGCAAGGATTGCTTGCGCTCAGGAGTTAAGAGACCAGGCTGACCAACAGCAAAAATAGAAAAAACTAGCCAGAGGTGGAGGCACACCTGCAGTCCCAAGTATGCAGGAGGCTGAGGTAGGAAAATCACCTGAGCCCAGGAGTCTAAAGTTGCAGTGAGGTACGATGACATTGCACTGTACTCAGGGGGCAATACAGCAAGACTGTGTCTCAATAATTATTAAAGTCAACTGCCTCATTTATTGTGTAACTAATTATACATTAAAAATAAACTCACATGTCACTTTCTGAAGGACAGGGTTGTTTCACCATTTTGGGTCTGCCTCTTGGTTTTGGAATCTTGACTTCTGTAGCTGATATTCACATAGGGAAAAAAGTTAACAGTAACTACTGGTTTCCCTTTAAGATGTAAAGCTCATAAAAATTACTAATGATATACACCATATAAGAATATTAGTGGCTTATTACAGATATAATTATCCATAAATTTAAAATACCTCTCCCCATGGTTCAAATAAGCAATAACAAAAAACTTAAAAGAGATAGATTGATAGAGTAATTTTCAATTTGTCCTTAGTATGGTCGAGAGAGCTTAAAAACATTTTTAACTATCATTTTAATAGGACTCTGTCACAAAAGTGAACTTTAGAATATATACATATTATAGCATTTAAAGTACATTTACACACATTTTGGAAGTTTTTATCAGATTCACCAAGTTTCTTAACAACATTAATTTGTTCTATTATAACATTAAATTCTAAAATATTATGTAAATGAATTCTCGATTCTCTTTGTTTTCTGGGTATTACTTATCTTACCCTATGTATTAGGAAGAATTCTATTATGAAGCAGGAAAAAATACTGGCTCTATTTTGGTTAGTTTTCTTTGTATAAGGAAGATCCTTCTAATTTGCCAAACTAATTTTATTTTTATTTTTATTTTTATTTTTTTGCAGTTGTCATTGTTTAACTGGCCCAGGCTGGGTTTGAACTTGCCAGCCTTGATGCATGTGGCCGGTGCCACAACCACTGTGCTATGGGTGCCAAGAAAATATTTTTAATGGGCAATGCTGAAGAGAGCTGCATATTGTAAATATCCTTATAAAGAAAAGAGTCCAAAAATTAAAGTATCAATGGTTTAAATCAAATACTCTTCATTCTTTCATTATGACTCCATTTAAAAAGCTTATGATTCATTAGTGAGGTAAAAGAAATCCATTATTCATTGTAATTTTAACTTCACTACAGTATCATTTGCCATTATTTAGGGGAAATACAATGGTGATAGAACAATGTGAAAGAAGTTACACACACTTATTTCAAATTTAAATACATTGTTTCAGCAAACAGAAACCATAATGTTTATCTCCACTGAAATTTGTATGTTACACATATTGAATTACTTGTGTAGATCATTCCAAAATGTTTCAGGCAACAACACTTTGTAACAGATTAAAATATTAATCACAAGCCAAAAATATTTAAACATCAATAATCCTACCTGCAGGTCGTCCTCTTTTAGGGCTCACTTTTAGAGTACCAGATGCTGTTGCTGTTGTCACTACTCCTGCCTCCTCGGTCTCTACTTGTTTTTCTGCCTGAATTACAAAGACATCATTAATTTATTTAAGCACATTAACAGGCACTTAAAGTTTAACAGAATGGCAAAAATATGCCACTCTTTGATAACATGAGTTTAAGTGTAAGCATTAACTTGTATTATTCAACAACTGGCTCCTCAAAGTAACATCCTCATCCTTAGTTTATAATTCTAGTGAACAATTCTTTAAAAAAAATTCTCAGTCTGAAAAGATCATTTGTAAAAATAAAGTAATATTCTTGATGCAATATTTGGACTATTAAGTATAAAGCCATTATGCTACTGCTATAACAACTCATATACTGCTATTTCTAATTCTGTAACTTTGTAAATATTATATACATTTTATTTCCAAATTGAGATTGATATCTGATGTTCTCTCCTAAGAGTTGTTATTAACGGTAGAGTAAGGAATCTCCATGATCATTTGCAAACCATAATGTCCTCTGATGATTTCTAGTATGACTCCCCTGAAGGGAGATAATGGCCCCAAATGAGAACCAGTGTTACAGATTTAAGCATTAGAATGGAAGAAAGGTTAAGAACCACAAATAACAGCCATGCCTGTGGCTCAAAGGAGTAGGGTGTGGTCCCGTATACCAGACGTGGGTTCAAACCAAAAACTGCAAAAAAAAAAAAAAAAAAACCCACAAGTAAGAAAAGAAATTGCCAACGTGAGGCAGTATTTTGTACTGATTATAACTGCAAAGGGAAGACAGAAACTCAAAGACCAAAGGATGGCAGGACCACTAAAATCTACTTCCCCACTTCCCTATTAGAGTTCAGCGTTAATTATACCAACAAAAAAGGAAAGCATACAAAAACGTGTACAATCCAAATTCATTGATAAAAAATTAAAAACTGAAGAATTTTTTTTTTCCAAAATAAGCCTAGACTATATTAAACAAGTGAAACTTTCAAATAAGTCTTCTTCAACAGCAAGAAAAACTATATAGTTTACTCAAAGCTGATTCTGCCAGTGGGGCCAGAGACATAAATGGGTGGGAAGGGTGAAATCATGGAGGGCCTAGGAAGGGGCTGGAGCAGGATAGGGTCACAGAGTCCTGCCCATCAGAGTAGGGCTGCCTGGGTCCTGCACACTCTGCTATTAGGTGTGTGTGAAGGTGGGAGGCAGTTCTCCCTGTGTCTGAGAATAAAAACTTCTTTTTAATCAATAATCTGATTTGTAAACTTAATTCCCAGAGTTGATAAAGGATGTGGAAATTCATTCATAAACTGACTACTGATGATCAATAATGACAACCAAAACTCATTCTAAGGTAACCCTTAAATTATTCTCAGAGAACACTACATAAATTCCTCCCTAAACATTAACTCGTATTTTATTTCTAGAATTTTAAGAATTTACAGACCATCTGGCCCTGCCCTAATCCTGACTCAAAAGAACCAGATATTCTGTGTTTTTGTAAAGCTCTCCATATACCAAACAAAGGTCAAGAACCCAAGGCAGAAGTTCTCTAAAATTTGGTTCGAGGGCGGCTCCTGTGGCTCAGCGAGTAGGGCGCCGGCCCCATATACTGAAGGTGGCGGGTTCAAGCCCGGCCTCGGCCGAACTGCAAAACAAAAAAAATAGCCAGGCGCTGTGGCGGGCGCCTGTAGTCCCAGCTACTAGGGAGGCTGAGGCAAGAGAATCGCTTAAGCCCAAGAGCTGGAGGTTGCTGTGAGCAG